>PVIY010037382.1:0-24720 GCA_004026745.1 Myrmecophaga tridactyla
GGTTTCCATTCATGTTTATGTGATTCACCTAGCCAGTTTTAAAATAGTACGTTACAGTTTTGCTCTGTTTGGCAAATTGACGTTGTGAGATATCATTCTGTTCTGTATTCTTCTTTGTCCTACAGTAACTTTGAGCAGAATTTGATGTTGATATTTTTATGTTACTCATTTTTGAAGATAATTTAATTCACCTGAACTTTTAAAAAGAGGCTTGGTTCAGAAAGCTCTAAGTTCACAAAACTCCCCTGCTGTTGCTTCCCTGTGGCATCTGAAAAGGAAAATGTGGTGATTTGCTGTTTGACCCACTTGGCTTGGTGTCCCTTCCCCACTTTAATCTGAAATTTCTTGTTTTCATCTTCATTATTCTAAGCATCCCTTATTTCAGTTTCACTCCTAATAGTTTCTCCTTGGGGTGAGCCCCAGTACCCCACAAGGGCTCAGCTCCAGTGGACATGGGTGTCGAGGAGGTTCCAGGGTCTGAGGGCCTCCTTCTGATTGTGCAAACCCCTCCCCAGTTTATCTGCTTGTGTGAAGCCCTTGTGTATTTTTAGGTTGTCCATGTCTCAGTCCAATCAATTTCTATCAAGTTCCTCTGTGAGCTCATACACAGACATTGATAATTAACTGGAATTGTGGATGCTGTGACTTCTCCCTTCCTCTCACATTTGAGGGGAACTGAGGACATTTTATAAAACAGTCTTGTGTGTGGGGAGGGAGGGAGATATACATGACTGATTGGCTTTTTTGCAGCTGCTCTGGGACTCTGGGAAGATCCAGCTCTCTGCTCATGCTGCTGCTTCCATCTTTCCAGAATCCTCCCATAAGCAGAGATTTTCCAGGAAATACTCTATCTCCTTGACTAATGTTTCCTTGGCTGTTCCATTAAACTACAAATGTGGACCTTCCCTTGATGTAAGAGAGGAGGAAGAAAGGATAAAAGTCTATGACATGCACCAAATGTTGTTCAGCTTTTAAATGACCCAGACAGTACAGCGGACTGGAAAAGAGAAACTCTCTGTCCTTCTTTCTCTGCATATCTCTACGGCATCTGCTCATGTTGCTTCTCCATAAAATGCTCACAGACACACCCCATAACCCATTCCTCTGCCCTGAATTTCTACTCATACTCCAAGCTCAAATTTGTATGAGAAATCTTCTAGGAAGCTTGCCTGAGCTTCCAGATAATTGCCTTACCATCTCTCCTTTAGCAGAAACAAAACAAAACAAGACAAAAGAATAAACAGGCAGTTTCTTCTCTGATTGGAGCCATTTTCACAAGACTTTATTTTGGAAGAAATGAGTAGAAAATGAGGCTACAAACATTTGTACCACATTCTGAAAATATTAGGTGAATCATATAAAAATCTTTATCTAATATTTGCAAAGTCTTCTCTTCTTTGTTTTTGGTTTCTGAATTTTTATCTTGTTCATTGCATTTATATAAGACTCTGGTAATAGGATTAAGACTCATCCTGAATGAAGTGGCTCACACTTAACTGAGGTAGCCTCATCAAAAGGTCCAACTTACAATGTGTTTGAACCCACAGGGATGGATTAAATTTAAAAACCTACTTTTTCTAGCTAGATACAGCTTCAAGTCACCATGGCATGTTCTCATTTCAATCAGTTTATTCCACATATTCTTCTTGTTTACCTTGAGACTTAGCTTTGGACTCTTAGATTTAGTAGGTTCCAAGTGTTTGGAGATTTTCCTGTCACCTTTCTACTATTGCTTCTAGTGCACTTCCATTGTGTCAGAGAACACACAATGATTTCAACAATTTTTAATTTGTTTGGGTTTGTTTTATGGACCAGGATATGAACTATCTCAGCACATGTATGTGGGCACTAAAATGTTAACTCAGAATTCTAACCCAGTTTTCAGCAATTATAGATGCACATTAGAAGGTCAAGGGAAGCTTGACACCTGGTGTAACCTGTGCCTCTGGGCAGATTCTGACATAGTATGTCTGGATGGAGGGAGAACATGGATTTCCCCAGAGCCCCTGACGCCCTCCAGAGCATCACTGCAGCCTATATTGAGGGAAGACCCACCTTAGACTCAGTCACCTGAGGGGCAGTGTCAAAAGGAAAATGGGAATCAAGTTTGCAGATTACGACATTTTATTCGGGACATCAAATTTTTGTTGCGGCAAAAGAAGCTAGATCACTTCCCAGAACAGTGGCGGCTTTGGGCTTCCAGGGATGGCACTTGATTTCTACAGCTACAAAAAGGAGGTTAGCCTAGTTCCTATGACTGGTCCAATGTTCGTCCGTCTTACAGGGATGGGTGTAGGGCAGGTGGCCTTTATTTTATATTAGGGCAAACATAACGAACCAGGGCTTGATTGGCTATTTGGGGCATTTCAACTTCAAAAGATAAAGAGGAAACTCAAGAGTGAGTTCAAAGAGGAAGTAGGGAATGTTTTTTGTTTTTTGTTTTTTTTTTTACTTGGAGGGGTCTGCAGGGCTTTTTCTAATGTTACTAGGGTGATAGTAGAAGAAAGGAGGAAGGAGGGAACTTTGATCTCAAGTCCCAACCTGCAGATCAATGCTCACAGCACTATTTCTTGGAAAATTTCTTGGAAAAACTGTCTTGTGCAAAATACTTTCTGACTCAAATGGGACTTTGCTCTTCAGCAGAGCTTTAGGAACAACACATAGTGTGTGACAGAAGTCTGCGTCCAATAAATGATGCTAAATCCACATATTATGGGAGCTCATCCAAGCAAAGAATATGGAAGAGAAGCTAATTCTCTCAAGACACTCGCCCAGACCCCTGCCCTATGATGGCGCCTTGAAACCCTTAGTCCTTAGCCCTGGGGGGCTAGATTGTGCGATTCTCTCTGCTTTACAGATGAGTGACCTGGAACAGGAAAGCTAGGGGACTTGTGTGAGTTTGGGAAATAAAATAGAGAATGAATTACATGTCACTTACCAGAGGGCCGCTCTTGGCTGCTCACTCTCCTATTCTGCAGAAAAGAGGAGGGCAGGCAGGCTCAGCGGAGGTTGGGGGACAAGTTCCAGTCTTGGGCTGGGTGTGCCAGCTGCCTGAGTTGGCTTCCTCCTCAGGTATAACATCTCCTTATGGGTCCAATCCCCGGGGTGGCTGGAGTTGGGGACAGGGACTTCATCTCTGTGGCCCCGGGATGCAGTATTATGAAACAATGCCCCCGGGCATACAACTGTGAAGGTGAGAAGTGATGACGCATCTGTCTGAAATGTAGGAGGTACAAGAAATGCAGGGGCTTTGCCCTCCCCAAGCTCTTTGACCTTTCTAGGGTGTGAGAATGGCATTGCTCACCTTTACATTTACATTGCGTGAGGAGGCTCCAGTGAGGCAACCTAACTGCATATGTACACAACACTAACTTATCTACTCCTTTATGCACAACACTAACCCTTACTGAGCCATATTGTCCTCATCTGAAAAACAAAACAAAAAGAAGAGTAATAGTACCTATTCACAGAGCTGCTGGATAAAGAAAGCTGAAATAACTAGAATGGAAATTGGTATGAGGTAAGCAACCAGTTCTCCCCTGCCTTGGACACTTGCACACAAAGCATTACTGTTTTGATTTTCCCTGACAACAAAGTAGAGAAAATCATCAGATAGTCAAAGTGAAATGAATATGCTTTTGGAAATTTACTGCTTCCATCCAAAATTTATAAATAATAAAGCTAGTTATACTAAGGTAAATCCTATTGTGGGACAGCTGACTTCAAAGGACTAATTCAAATTGGTTGGAGTAATAGAATTCTGTATCAAATACTATTTGAAATCTTTGGGTTGGGCAATTGCTTTTTGTTGCCATGAAAGTTATTAGAATGGGATTTAGTTTGTACAAACATTGCAACATCTGACTATAATAGAAATTTGTGTGTAACTAGTATAGGACTCGTACACAGAGATAGATGCTCATTAAATGTTTACTGTATTAGGATCATTTGTTTGGGGGTAGTTTTCACACATAGCCACTTGAGGATAATATACAAATTATGCTCACTTCGTGACATACAGGTGGTGAGCACTGATCCATCACACCCATGCTTAATGATCTGAAAGTCTGAGTAAAAGTCTTTACACTGTGAGATATGCAGGTTGATAAACTGATCTGACGACCACTTTGATTAAATCTAAATAAGATTGTATTTTCTATTGTATTTTAAAGTATATTATTTATTTTAAATTCCATAGGAATGAAACTCACCAGATTTTGTACATGCCATCATGTATTTAATTTAATTTTAATTTTAATTTTTACTGTTTTGGGGGCACCGTCTCCCCTAAAGTGCCACATGGCATCTTCTCCACGGGTGTGAAATCACCCAAAGATTTGATCGAAGTGTCTTTCAAGGCACCTGCACACACCTTAGAGAATGGAGAGAATCTAAGCTGTAGCAAAACCAATATTGCACATTGCCAGGCCTGGGGCTTCACTTGTAAAAGAGGAAAACATAAAGTGGTAAGTGCAAATGAAGTAGTTTCCCAACACAATTGGTTCTAGGCTGCCAATTCCATAGGCCTCGCTTAGACTTCTGATGGGTTGGAGGGAATATACAGAAGCCCAGAAAGAAAGAGCCTTAGACGAAATGGATCAACAGCATCTTTCCCAGAAGAATCCTAACGTGTGAATTTCTCACTGAGGCAGAAACAGAAGGCCATAGGATGTGGGGCAGCGTCCTGAGGACCTCACCTTAATTGTAAGGAGAAAGGAAAGATGAACCCACAGTGAAGAGAATACTGGAATGTTTCCTAAAGGGAAAATGGAATTACAAATTTTTTTACAACCTAACTTTAAGTACTATGAAAGCTCTTTGTGTTATCTGAGAAATGTGTATTTTTTAGACTGTATCAACCCATTTTGGGGTTTGAGGTATAATATGGGCACTGGTCAAGCTCTTCAGAGTTGCTCTTATTTGGGGGGTACACTGTCAGTAGGGAAAGCTTTATTTTGGCTACATTTCCTTTTCCATGGCATCACCATCCTAATCAGCAGCTTCCTGAGGGAAATATCAAATGCATAAAAGAAAATGCATTCTGTTCTTTCACTGTGGTTCAGGTTTAAAGGCTCTGACTTCAGCACTTTTTCCTCTCTGTTTTCATTATTAACTTGTACATACCTCCATTGTGGCAAACACATTTTAATTACATTTTCTGCTTGATAAATTTCCAATACTCTGTCTTTTATTCTAGGTAACCCCAGGAACTTAGAAATGGGACTGGGTAATTGGAGGATATCAAATGTTTTTTAAATTGGTGGGAAAATAAAAATGGAATTATTTTAAACATCTAAAATCTTAGTATCCAACAATCATCATTTCAACAAAATGCTTCTTGCCTGGACCCTCCAAACTACTTTCAGAGGCATTGCATCCAAACCATGTTACCCATTTCCCCAAGTTTCCTCAGTCTCTGTGGCCATGTCAGGGGTTATGGAAAGCACTGGGATCCCTACCATCATTTGTGAACAAAGCCTCAGCAGGTTACTTTGGTTTAAACTTTGATTTTTCTTTTTAGTAAAAGAGAGGCCATGCCCTTTTCTGATTTGCCAGGTTAAAATGGCATGCTCCTAATGGGCTCTGGTGCAGCCTATTTTGCAGGGAGCCAGTGGGTTTGTCCCAAAACCAGACTCTGTGTTAGGTCTCACTGATGCAAAAATGCATGCGACTCAGTCTCTGGTATTGAGCCTTACAGCTTTGCAAGAGAAACGGTCTTTTCACCGACAATCTCACGGTGGAAGTAGAAACATTGCCCAATTAAGCATAGGGATGGAGATAATTAATTCATGCAATGGAGCTTTGCCTGACAGCTGTTGGTAGTGGTAAACCAGAAGCAAAGCAAAACCAGAATAAAATACTTAATCTGGGCTAGAGCAACCAGGAAAGAAGCAGAGGGTGTTTCAGGGAGAGGGAACAAACAGCATGATCAAATGTTAGGATGTGATGATGCAATCCAAACTGATTGAGGTTTATTATTATTGCATGTAGCAAGAAATCCAGTTTAAGCAGTTTCTAACTGGATTAAAAATAAGAACTCTGTTTCTTTCTGTTTCCTTTCTGCTACTCGGCATACTGACTGAGAACCTTGAACTTGTTAAGGAAGGGGATTCTTTCAGCACAGAAGGAGCAGGTGTGAAGATGGAGTACGAATGACTGCCGGGAGGGTCCAAGCATGGACAACTGAAGGGCATGGGGGACAAGCAGTAACAAGGATATTTAAGAACTCTGAGCAATTTTACAATAACAGACATAAGATCTGTGGTCCAAGGGACCACACATGATGAGTTCAAATTCTGGGTTAAATAATTTGGGTTCCCAAAGTCTTTTCTCTTTCACTGGCAGGACCAAACTGTGGAAGCAGGCACGAATCAAATTTTAATGACCTGTTTACAATGGGTAGATGTTTGAGATTCATGGTCGATGTACAGCTTACAAATATTGAGTATTCATTATATCCACCTTTCACAGATGAAGAAATTGAAATTCAGGAGAGCCTCAATAGTTGGTAAGCAGCAGAACTGAGATTTAAACTGAGGTGAGTCTACTCAAAAGCTCACGTGGCTCCTATTTCTCCTATGCAAGACCTATTTGTCCCCATCCCACTAGAGTTTTATATACCCTAGAAGAAAGGAGCCACGTGAGCTTTTGAGTGAAAGTAAGAGGCTGTCTCCTTCACACACCTCTTCCTATCTCTGGACACGTGGTAAAATAGAGCTACAACTGTACTCACAGGGCCTTAGCAGAGGGGAGCAGGGGTGGCCCTTGGTTGGCAGAATTTTCTTTCCTACCTCCTGGGTGTCTGCTTGTCCTCCCTCTGTCATGATAAAATTGAACTATGTCTCTGTTAATTGTTTGGAGGCTGGCAGGTTTTCACGGCCTAGAGGGAACTAGAAGGGACAGAGTCCTTGCCTCTGGCTCTTCCGGGGTGCTTTTAGACCTGGTCATCTGAGCGTCTCCACTGGGCCACCATGTGTTAGAGGGCCCCAGGCTGTCTCTCATCAAGCTCTGCCCCTCCTCATGGGTCAGGAGTCCTGTGGCCATGAGTGTATGGACATACCCTAAGAACTCCTTCCTTCACTTCGAAAGCACCTTCTGGAGACTCAGATGCCTGAAATCTCTGGCACTAATGGCCTCGTGCCCACTTGCAGGCCTGTGTGGAGCACTTTTCCAGAACACTTCCTTCCGAAGGCAGGACACTCCTGGTGTCTGTCCTCCTCAGGCTGGGGGTGGGGGTAGCTAGGAGGTCTCTGCTCTCAGGGACTGGGGTGCAGCAGAAGGAGCTGGGCTTGGGTTAATGGGCTAGCTTGACCTCAGCTATGTCCAAAAGGCTCCTCTGAAGACAAGGTGAATCCAAATATTGGAAGAGCAAGGAGATAAGACCTCTATTTGTAGTCCTGTCCAAGGGACTGTGAATATTAAGGCAGGGGCTTTGCTATGTCCTAGTCTCTAAAGGAGGGGGAGAAAACAGAGGTCATTTAATGTCTGAGCAGTAAGGTCCAGTGCTAGTAATAATAATGTCTGATTCTAGCAATTAACAGTCACACTTGCTTGGAACCAGACTGTGTTCAAAGTCTGTTATATAAATGAGCTTGTTTAATCCTTACAAAAACTTGCACTCAGCACACTATGATCTAACTGAAGGCCCTCATGTTTTGCAAAGTAAAGCGTATGTCTTAGTTTCCCAAGCCGCCATGACAAGTCCTGTAAGCTTAAGCAACAAGTACTTATTGTCTCGTGGTTTTGGAGGTTAGAAGTCCAAATAAAGGCATCAACAATGCTGTACTTTGTCCTGGAGACTCGTGGTGCTGACTTGTCACAACGCTTGTGCTCCTTGGCTGGCGTCTCTTCCTCCTCTCACAAGGCCATCTCTCTCTCTTCATATCTGCTCTTTGGGTTTCCACTCACTTCTGGCTTCTCAATCCCATGTAGTCTTCTCTGAGACTGGCTTCTTCTTTCTTTTCTTTATAAGACCTCCAGTAATATATATGAAGATTCACCATGAATCAGTAGGTCACATCTTGACATGTTCAAAAGGTTCTATTTAAAAATGGGATTGAAGTCTTGGGAGCATGCATCTAGATTGAGAACTCAATGCTCTCTATTGGGGATGTATAATGCAATCTACAATAGCATGACTTGATGGTCCTAGAACTTTATGAATTAGGCTCTCTTAGGGTCCCCATTTGACAGAGATAAAGCAACTTGTCCAGAGACACCAAGGGGGATTTGGTCTTAGTCTGTCTCCAGGTCTGTGCTTGCAACCATTACACCACACTGCCCAGCGGGAGTGTACCAGAGGGCCCTGCCAGGAATAGGTGTGGGCCATCCCTTCACTGTCTTCTGCATCATGTTTTCAGGTGTCCTGACTTTAACTGAAAAGTTTGAGAAGAGAAGAGGCAAGGGAACTCAACATCTGCTTTGATTTTGCCTAGCTATAGCACACTTCTCATCTATCACCAGAGACATTCTTATATCACACCTGTGACACTCCCTGCTTAAAATGGCAATTCCTTACTGCTTTCAAACAGATGCATACCCAACTGGTTTGCTAAACTTTTTAACATTTGTTTAACTTCTGCAAATTTACCCCATTTCTTGGCAGCCTCCTTCAACTTCCATTTTCCACCTATATCCTGCTACTTTCACTTCCTCATGCAAGCTATCATTCCCCTTCTCTTTGGCATTGCCCAAAGGGTTCCATCTTCCTGGGTTTTCTCATGCTCCCCTACTCGCTCCATTGTACCCCCAGTTAAATCTTACTCATCTATCGATTCTCAGCTCCATAACACTTCCTCCAAGAAACTGACTTTGACCACCACCCAACCCACGCATGTGTGTTCACATAGCAACCTGCTATTTCAGCACTGTCAGATTTCAGTATCATTTACTGTTCATTATCTGGGTCCCTAAGAGGTTGTTATCTTCTTGAGAGCAGGATTTGCACGGGGTTTTCCACTGAGTTCTCCCAAGCTCACCACAGAGCCTGTAAGCAATTCACAGTTGAACGAAAAACGGAAAACTCGTTATTTAATGCATGAATTAGATAAAATCTCAACAACTTTCAAATCATTAACTGCAATTTTAGTAATAATTAACATTATGTTTTCTTTTTCTTTCTATTTCTCTTGCCAACTTGCAATGGTGGGAATTATGGTAAAAATAAAAAGAAGCAAAAGAGTAGGAAAATGAACTGGATGCTTCTCTACATTTAGCTGGTATAAACTGTGTAATTTAAAAAAAAAGATTGAATTTAACAAATTACAGCTGAGTTATATATTTATTTAGAGTTTTTTTAAACCATATGCTTAGCACCATATTTTTCTGCTTTTTCTTCTCTTCTTCTATTTCAAATTTAACAGGCACATGCAGCTCACTTCCAATTTTAGGTATGGTACAAAAACTTCAACTAATTTTTCAAAAAAGAATAAATGCAAAAGAATAATAAGTTTATTGCATTTCACTGATTTTCAGTATAGAATTACTTAACTATGAAACACCAACCAAAAAAGAAAATATGAAAAGAGAAGGAAAGAAAACCTGCAGTGAAGATAAGCTGAACAACTAAGTTAATTTTTTAAAAAGAAAAGCTCCTTAAAAAAAATTTCATACCTAGGTTATAAAGAGAATGTAGTAATATTACATGCATTCCTGATGAAGGTAAATGGAAATAGACCCAACAAACTTAAAAGAGTTTCTTAATATTTACATTTGCTAAGAGTTTCCTAAAGAAATCACTGATTTAAGAATTAAGAATGTAATGCAATATTGACATGAAGACAATTCAGAAGACAGCTGTATCCATTCTGAAAAGTGAGTCATGAAAACATTTGCCTTCAAAAGACAAAAGGAAATTCTTGCTGAGAAAAACAGCCCACAGAGAGGAGACACAAGACATGGGGATGGTGGGTGGAAGAGAAAGAGGAAGATTGACGAACATTTTTATAATTGTGATGCTGCAAAACACTGGGAGCCATAATCAACCCAAACCTGTAAGGTTGGGTTATGCATCTTTCATTTACCTATAAAATTTGTACATAACATTTTAAAACTCTAAAAATTACTCTCAGGCACAGCAAAAATAAGCTGCCCTGCTGTTGTCTCTCCATTTCCTGAGAGCAGTTTGTTATGAGACAGTTATTATGGAGAATAATAAAAGCCTGCAGAGACATGGAAGAAAAGGGAAGGGGCAATGCCATAGCAATGGAACTCTAAAAACTTGTAGGTATGAAAAGGCTGTTTGACTCATGCGAAAATTGGGTGGTTTTGCTAAAAGAGCTATTATGGTCCTGGTGTTTGCCAAGTCCCACCTGAAGAACATACAATATTCTAGTCACCAACACACAGCTCCAGTACTAGTGGCGAGGGCAAGAGACGCAATCAACTCACAAATAATTAAATAAAATGATTTAAGATAGAGATAAATGTTTGCAGTAATAATATTTTATGGTCATATTGTGGAAAGTGATTGTGTAAGAAGAGGGTGGGTCTGGCATGTGAAATTTCAATTAGGAGGTAACATTTGGGCAATCCTTGAATGGGATAACAGGGTACAGTCATTGTCATGGGAATTCACGTGTTTGCAGAGCCACTCGAATTCTATGTCCTCTTGCCAACCTGGGGGTCACCACACCTTACTTGGAGGCTGAGTCCAATATCCCTCATGATGTCCAATCTTGTTTGCTTTGTGTGTGTTTTCACTGCACTAAACTGTATTAAAAGCATCTAGGCCACACAGGCTGATGTAAGATGCATTAAACAATGCTCTCAGGGATACCAGCCTAATTCATCTCTTAGCTGTGCCTCACGTTCTCTGTGCTTATCTGTGCTCAATGGCCCAGTGGGTAAGGCTTTAAGGGTGCCAGGCAGCTGCACACTTGGTTTAAGGTACTCTAGTGCATTTGCCAGGATCCTAAGCTTGGATCTCCATGGCTCCATCTTCCCTCCATCCATGATAATTAGTAGCCAAAGAACTTGTTTCTGTAAGTTTAGTTATCACAAATTAATGTATAAGAATACTGTATGATGGAAATAGTGGTTCAGGACAGTAACTTTAAACATAATGTGAAAAATGAATGTGAGGCAAGAAGGAAAAGGGAAGAAGATTGGTTTGTAGTTTTTTATCAATAAAGAGATGAGGTGGTGTTATAAGACAGCTGGGTTGCCATGGGAATCAAGGAAATGGAATGGATATTAAAGTGTGGAAGCAGCATTTAGGTGTACACTATGCGTGGGGCTTTCTGCCAGGTACAACAGGCCTTTTAGGTAGGGATTTCAGATGACTGAATTTGAGTTTCACAGAGGTTGAACAAGTTATTCAAGGTCATAGCTAGGAGCTGGTGGAGACTATGCTTGTCTCACTGTACTCGACTGCTTCTCAGTTGACTCCTTTACCTCCACATAGAATCCCAGCACACCTGCCGGTTCTAGCTTTGCCTTCTTTCTTGGATCATGATTCCTTCCCAATGGCATTGCCTTCTTCCAGAGCCTCAGCATCTTGACTTCAATAACCTGCCCTCCAGGACCTTTATAATTTCACCTGCCACAAGCTTGTGGAGATACGATTTTCACATATATATGCCTGCTTGAAAATTTTTAGTATCTTCCCACTTTTTATAAAGAATTTCAAAACACATTAGGGTGGTGACTAAGAAACTCACAGATTGCCTTTAGCCTCAATTTCCAGCATTACATATGCAACCACAAATCATTGGCTAGCGTAAATTAAATAAGAATAGGGAGCTGCCCTCAGCACCCCACTTAAGGGACTGAGCATATTATTATACTTTTATTTTTACCTTGAAGTGAATATCTGTACTATGTTTATAGGATATTTGGGCTGTTCTTGAAGATGGAATCTACATGATTCTGAATATTTGTGCACACACGTGTGTGCGTGTTTATTGAAGCTGAACCAGACAATGAATTATAAATACAAGAATTTCAAGAAAACCTGAATATTTCAGTTTTGTAAGGTTTCAAAATTTCTTGTAATGAAGATGGATGAGATTGTATGGATAGTAAAATGATAACTGGGAGGATCCTCCTTATATATGGTGTCCACTGGAGACGTGAATGGGAAATATTCATAGCCAAGATATTTCCAAGCCTCATGAATTACTGATACTGTGGTATCAGTAGAATCACATATTAGTTTGAAATTAAGTTTCATTTGATTTAAATTATCTCAGACTTGAAAGAAGTCCCTGACTACTGAAAAGGGATCAGTAGTAGAGGTAAAATCTACTATTTCCCATTTCCCAGCATGCAGTGTCTGCCAGTGTCTCCCAAAAAGTTTCCTTTTTTTTTTCCTCACTGCCTAAACTGCCCTCTAGTGAACAAAAAATGGCGCTAAAGGTTTCCATGTTTAAATCCCAGGAAGCTGTGAATATGTGACTTCGCACGGTAAAGGGACTTGGCAGATGTTGCGTCCTGAGACAGATGATGATCCAGGGTTACCCAGAATGTCTTATAGAAGGGAGGCTTACGGGTCAGAATCAGTAGTAGGAGATGTGACCACAGAACCAAGAGATTGAGGGGATGTAAGGAAGGGGCCATGATGCAAGGACTGCACGCAGCCACCAGAAGCTGAGGCAGGCAGGGGCTCCAGCAAGGACAAAGCTCCTGGTACCTTGACTGCTGACCTCACAACTGTAAGATGATAAATTTGTGCTGAGAAGAGCCACTAGTTTTGTGGCTATTTGTTACACAGCAATAAGAAATTAATACATGAACTTCTCTCTAGTTAGTTCCTACTAATTTTATAAGACCTGCTCCAAGGGGTTTTCCCATTGAAGATAAGAAGATTCCCATCATTTCCCTAAGAAAATGTATTTGCTCTTTCTCCTGCCTCATCTGCCCACCTAGATAAACCTCTCACAGAGCTCCTCATTGGCTACTTTGTAATGACCTGTGTTTTATATACAAAGATGTAGCATTCTGGGACAGAAAGAGCCATATTTGATTTAGCATGGAGCTCCACGTCTCAGTACCTAAGAGTTTAGAGGAGAATCAGGCAAGGCAACCTTCTTACACCCCAGCACAAAGGAGAACAACAGTGAAGATGTTCCGTATTTGGAAACCAAGGGCATGAAGGTCTTTTTCTGTCTTCCACAGCCCTCAGCATGGCCCCTTCATTAGGGTAACATGATTATTTAAAGATATATTTTTGCATAATAACTGGGTTCAAAAGTTGATGGCATTTTTTACATATTTGCTCCAAGAATATAACTATCCTAGTAAATGCGTATTTTCTACAACGAATGGCAGTAACAGGACAATCAGAAAGCACCTGAAGTTTTGCCCCATACACCACTCAGCTTGTTCACTCACTATGAATTGTAGAACGATTAGTTTGAACTCTTTTTCAATGAAATTAATCACATCATCCTTACAGCTCAGCTGGTGTCTGGATATGCCATTGGTCTAGTTGGTTGAAGGGCACTTGGAGCTGAATTTGTGGAAGCATTGGTCTACTTCCTCCTCCAAAATGCAGAGTGATGGCTCAGGCAGGCTCTCTGAAGACTCAGAGCTCTGACGGGTGTCAATCCACATGTATCTCCCCAGCGCTAAGCAAATGAGTTATGTGGCTGACTTGAGCTTCCTTAAGGAAATGACAGTCTCTTAGGTTTCCTGGAGCATTTTTCTAAGGTCATTCTAAAACCTCTAATTTAGTCATAATTGCACTTTATTTTCAAAGTGTCAGTTTGGATGTCACCTTCATTAAAACCATTATGACTTTAATATTGATGGTAATTCTAGAAACTGACAGTTTAGTGGCATTAGGGACAGACGGACTGCTGCTAATTTATACATCTTGGTCTTGCTGTCAGAACGGATAGCTCCCACCATCATGCCTGGCTTATCCAGTTCTTTAACTTGATTAGGGTCGAAACTAGCACACTGGTCAACTGCAGGGGAGTGTCAAATGCATCGCACTTTTCATTCCCTCTCTCCCATGTTTAACAATCACCAATTTCTACTATTTATCACTTTCCCTGCTACTAAATTAGGAAACTGCAGACAACTCTTGCCTAAAGGGGCACAGTCTCAGTGCCACAATTCCTGAAATCATACTTCAAAGTTGTGATAATTATGCTATTCACAGAAATGAACAAGCACACAAACAACAATGAAACACCCATAAAATCACCCCAAATAGGAAAATACAGGTGCCTACAAAGAGTAGGACTTGCTTCAGAACAGACAGCAATAGAAATGTGAACAAATTAGAAGTGCATGGATATCTCCATGTGTGCACGTGTGCATGTGTTGTGCTTTCCAGGGCTACTCAAAGCAATTACCATGAAATGGAATGTGTTAGACAGTGGAAACTTATTTGCTCATGGTTTTGAGGCTGGGAAAACATCCGGCCAAGGTCTCACTGGGGTGATGCAGGCTGCTGCTGGCGACCCCTGGCTCCTCTGCCGTGGCCAGGCACATGGTGCCTCCCCTTTGTCTTCTGCGCTTCAGGTTCCAATGATTTCAGTTCCTTGCTTCCTTGGCTTTCTCTCTCTTCATCTGAATTGAGTTCTTTTCTAAAGAACTCCAGTAAAAGGAATAAGTCCCCTCCTGATCGAGCTGGATCACACCTTAGCTGAAGCAGCCTCAGCAAAGGTCCTACTTACAATGGCCCAGATGACAGGAACGGATTGGCCCGAAGAGCATGTGTTTTTCTGGGGTGCACAGAGCTTCAAACCACCACAGCATATATTCATTATTTTTATTTTGATAAAGGGTAACTTTTGAAATCTAAGGATTAGGATAGATTTATCAATAAATAATGCTAGGGGCACCAGTACATTATTTGGAATAAAGAAAGGTCTGGTACTTAATTCAAGTACCTACTAGTGTAATTTCAAGTTTAAAATATTACCAATAAAATTTTAAAAGCACATTGAGAAAAATAAATAATTTTAACCACAGGATGGGAAATGCTTTTCTAAGAATAATACCAAAGGGAAGAATCATAAAGGAAAATGTACCAAGGTTTGATAAAATAAAACCATAAAATCGTCGTATACATAAAGGACATCGTAAAATATTTAAAACCAACAACAGATTAAGAAAAATATATCTGCAGCCCATAGGAAAGATACAGAGTTATATATTTAAAGGGATTTTATAAATCAGTAAGAAAAGCAATATCCCAATAGTAAAATGAGCAAAGAAGAAATCCTTACACTCACACACAATCAAAATTAAAATTTCATGGTACAAAAACTTATAATAGAAGTCTTGAAAAGTTTTCAATTTAACTAGTAAAAGAAAATATAACTTGCATGTTAAAAAGTAGTTCTTTTCATTGCCAACCAAGTTGACAAGAAACAAACTAACAAAAGCATCTACTATTAATTCAAAATTTGTGGTTCTTCCCACTTAAATAAATTTGAGTCATCACATGTGGCCTTCTAAAACAGATTCACCGAGGATGAAGATCTCTGGGTGTGATAAAGGGAAGACCATGACCACCCCTTAGAAATCAATACTTGGGTCTATTAGACTCCCCCCTGCTGCTCACACTTGGGGGAAGACAGAGCAGAGGTGTTATAAAACAAAATCCAAATAGTCCGTCCTCTCCCCAAACTCGAGAGGCTTTAATTAGAAAACACTGGTGCAGCATCGTGGCTAAAGGATTTAAGGATGCTTTGAATAGGGTGATGAATCCGAGGATCGGGGAGGGGAATTCACTCTCTGGTCTTCAGAAGACATGTGTTTGCAAATGTTGTTAGAAAGTTGACAAACTCAACCCAGCTTCCCACACAGACGTGAATTTTGTCCTGGGAAGGACATTAAGGAGACTTTGTTAAAATCTTCCTCCTTTTTCTCGTTAATGTAAACACACAACCAGAGGGAGAGTGTCCCCAGGTAATGTGACAAAGAAAGTTCTGAAATACAGGTAACAACAAAAAGGATCAAACTGATGGCACATCACTCCTTTTCTCTCCTTCCTTCCTCTGTTCCCTTCGTCCTTGTGCTCGTCCTCGAGTTCCTTCCAGCCTTCCTTCTGTCTCTGTCCTCCCTTTGTTCCCTTCCTCCTCTCCCTTCCTTTTCTTCCTATAAAAAGCCTGGGTAGTGGAGGGGAGGCTCCTGGAAGCTCCAGCCTCCTCTGCAATCACCGCTGACGCCTAGGTGAGGGAGATGTGAGCAGACCCTGGCACAGGCTCTCCACGAGCCAGTGGGGACCAGATTGATTCTTCGGCCGAATGGGTGCTTGCAACCTGGGCATGAGGTAAACGCTGCCTGTACTCAACCCCCTGCAGCATGCAAGTCATTTCTGGGTAATTGAGGCCACATTTAACTATTTTACAGGCATCTCTGGGGTCTCGCCTACCTCAGTTACAATGGAAAATGATGATTTGTGGAGGAGAGGTTGGGACAAGAGCTCAAGTTCAAGTTCTTTAACCTTAGATATTAAGGATGTTTAGGGATGTTTGCAATAATTTATGGCGCCAAACTCCCAGGTGCAAATGATCAGGAACAGAAAATCCCTCTGGGAAAAGGTTGCTTAATCCCTGGGTTGCTTAATAAACAGTGGCTCAATATTAAGCAGAAATGGGAAATCTGTAATTTAGACTTGTTCATCACCGTGGACTCAAACTGTAAATCCTCAGGAAAGGGGCCGACATTCAACTTGCAAGTAAAAACTAAAAGTGCAAATTCATTAAAATGTCCTGGAGCATTGAGAAGGCCAGGCCTTAGTGCCACCTGAGGTTCAGGGCTTCCCAATCAATGGAAGAAGATGACAGAGGCCTGGAATGTTCTGGAACATGCCACTTCCAAGACACATCCCAGAGTCCTCAAACCAATTGCCGTCCCTGCAGCACAGACCTGGGCAGAAAGCAGTGGGCGGTTGAGTGACATTGGTAAAGTAACTTGGTGACTTTGGAGTTCACAGTAACTGAACTATCAGTATGGCTGTGCCAGAGCAGGGAAAGAAGCAAATGTCAGGAGGTCCATGGCAGCCAAGAAAATGTTTCCTAACACGTCAGCCCCCTCCAGAGACTCTAGAGAGGTTGTGCTCTTATTTCAGAATTGGTGGAAGAATTTCCCCCTACAACCCTGCTCCTTCTGAAAAAGAGGGGACATTAACTTCTTCGGTCTGGTGGTGGGATGCTGGCTGGACCTGGCTCCTAACCTTTGGGCAGTGTAGGAGCAGGCATGCACTCGGGAGAGTCCGCCCAACTCAAACTCTGTATCCAGGCTCACAAACCTCTCAGGACAAGCCATTTTACTTCCTTTCATTTATGTTGACGTGGGCACTTGGTATGGTCACTGCACAATCTATCTTTCAAACTGTGATTTTTTTTAGAGTGAGAAGGGATGCTATTTTAAATTAAGCCAGAACAAATTATTAAATGGACTGTTGAGTTGAAATGGACACAAAGCTATCAAGGAACTTGGCATTCAGGAGTTCTTAGAACTTCCAGGCAGACTCTGCCTTGTGGGAAGGTGGGGGCTTAGGGGGACGGACAGTTCTTGTTTTTATTTTGAATTGAAAATATAGTCTACCATAGCTTTACAGAGAGGCCTTCCCAGGAATATCAAGTTCCAAGCTCAGGTACCACTTAATAATGAAATTTACTTTCAATTTCACACTGTCATGTCCCAGAAGCAGGGTGACGAGGAAGGCAGGGCTGACTCAGAAGAACTTGAATTTCCTGGCCTCGGTACCACTTGCTGGGATTCCAAACTCATAGCTGTTCTAATGCCCATTTAATCTCCAGGGTGTGGGTCACCCTTGCTTTCGCATTCAGCAATGGCATAGGTCTGCTGCCTGCATTTCCTCATTTATGAAATCGCGCCAACCAGAAAAATGTGTTTCCTCTTTGTTTTGGAATATTTCGCCCATCCCCTGGATGACATGTATAATCCATAGTAGTTTTTCACTGGTAATTGGTGGTTATCAGTTCAAGGAGCCCAAGCACGGAGGTGGCTCTCATTGCTCATGGAATGTGTTGCACACTCATCGAGGGGGCACTGCGAGGAAGAAGGTCCAGGGGTAGGTGTGTTTTTCTTATGTTTCCTGGGGATATCTCCATTTCTTTGGTTTGAGTGGTTAATGTGTTTGAAGGGAGGTGGCAGGGCAGGGGTGGTCATTGTGAGTTTTTTTAATGCATCATCATTGGAAGTTGTTTCTTTAGACAGGCAAGGCTCTTGGTAAAAAATTTTCACCATTTTTTTCAACTTGATAAATGGTGCCGTTTCATGTGGCACTTTGGTTTCAGTAGAATAAAGAGCGCACTAATTTTTTGCAGCCCAAAATGCCACAGCTACTTTAACATAAGGAGGAATTTGATGGTGAAATTCATCATATATAGGTATATATTAATTTATTTTATTTTGGGGGTAGAAAAGAATATGCTGCAGGTTTAATTATCTATGTATATATCTGTCTACCTGTCCTTTTCTCACCCCCCAAAAAATATCCTTGCCACTATTCCAGTGAAATATGAGTTCAAACAACCTCATTTGGAAGAATTGTAAATATTAGCATTCATTTCCCTTCACTGAAAGAACATGTTCTTTGATGGTACAGGCCTGGGTCCAATTTTAATTTCATCACTTAAATCTGGTTCTCCTGTTAGATTTTTCTTTATCCAGTCTGTATTGTAATTACTTCAGGTGCTAAATTGTGAGTGTTTATCACAGGCTTGTTTTTTAGATGAAAAATTTTAGATGAACCATGAAAACTACCATTGTGGCACTAAGGAGAGGATAAAGCTTTGATATAAAAGTATCCTATTGCACGATAATAAGATCAATATTTTCCAACAGCATGTCTAAGGACCCTACATGACAATCCAAGGGCCTCGGTGTCCATGAAGTTCCCAGGGACAGGTGCACATTTGCTGAACCAGCTTTCATGGATGGAAAAGTCCACATGGCAACATGTTAACAGGTCTGCCACAGTTCTCACACGTGCTAAAGTTTAAGAAGAATGGTTCTAGTTTTCCACAGCAATCCCAGCGATACAAAATGTTAATATTTTAACTTAAAGTGAATTTTTTAAGGCATATTTGTAATTCAGTCATTCCAAAACCTTTTGTTTAGACTTTGCTTAAAGTGAACATTAAATAAAAATGTTATAAGAAGTCTGAGGAAAATGCAACAAACCCAGCTGGGAATGTTGCCAAAGACATTATGTCCTCAATTATCACAAACATATTATCACAAAAATCTGCAGCAATGAGGCAATTATACAGAAAAACTAATGAAAAATATGTTGTTATCTAGCTTGTTCGGGTGAGAGGATTTTTTTTCCCTTTCTCAATTAACTGATTCACGGACAGAAATCCCGGCCTTCTTTTGTCACATGGAATGATCACATTGAGTGCCCGTGGGCAATGCAGGATTCTTTCCTTGTTTAAAGTTCACCTGAACTCCAGCCTTACAAACTGGAAAGAATATTAAACATCACTTCTGTATTTTATGAAAAGAAAGCAAATGATTAAGAGGTAAGTGCATATTTAAGATGGCCTTTTAAGAAAATGTAAGAGATGTGTCTGGAATCTAGACCCCCTGTAACCACCCTGTGAGCCTTCCTATGTGAGGGAACGAAGGCTGGTATACTAACACTAAGGAAGAGCCTAAGAGGGTCGTGGTGGTCCCAGCTCAGCTCTCAGGTATGCAGGTGTGTGTCCACACAGTTATCCCACCGAGACTGATAGCTGAGGGCAGGAGAAATCCAGGCTGAGTAGAAGAAAAAGCACAGGAGACCACTGTGGGGGGTTGTGGTGCTTCCTAATAGCCTTTCTCTTGACAATTTCCACAGGGAAAGGGATTCCAAAGGCCATGTTCAGATGATTTTTGTATCAAAATAGTGCCAGGGTGGACTTTAGTGGTTGCTATAAATCCATAAACCCCATAATCACCTCAAGGCACCCATCCCCCAAGATGCTGGGAGCATTTTCCACTAATGACTCACAGCAGAATCTGTCTTCTGGAAATGCCAAGGGCCAAACAGAGCAATTTACACCCCCTTCTTGGAGAGTAAGGGTCTTGAATCCAGTGACTTACTGATGTGAAATACAAAACCATGGACCACTTAACTCTATTTGAAATTATTGTGAAGGTCCATTGTAGCTCCTGTGTTTTATATGGGACCAGCTGAGGTTTTTGCTGAACCATATCACAATTTAACTTCTCTTTCCATCCAGTCATGATTTCCTGACTCCTTCATGAGTACGGTTGCCAAGTAAACTCCCCATAAACTTCTATGTGCAAATTGATGTCACAGCTTCTATTTCCTGCAGTCTGAGACATGCAGGTTAAAATTCCACATTTATTTTATTAAAGTTAAACATTTTAAGAGCGTTTATT
Organism: Myrmecophaga tridactyla; assembly: GCA_004026745.1. Classification (NCBI taxonomy): domain Eukaryota; kingdom Metazoa; phylum Chordata; class Mammalia; order Pilosa; family Myrmecophagidae; genus Myrmecophaga; species Myrmecophaga tridactyla. The sequence goes on from PVIY010037382.1 coordinate 20,323, forward strand.
GTTTGTACCTATCCATCTTTCAATTGAAGGAATCATCTTGTCAGCAAATACCTAGGCACATGTTTGCTGAATAAGGGTGTTCCCATTTGGAGACAAAGAAAAGGGATCTTAACTATGATTACAAACCTCCTTCCTTTTCAGAGCTCTTCACACCATTGCTCCTTCAATGTCTCTTCATCATGGTCCCTTTACCAATCTTCTGAAAGTAAAGGAAATATCTCCTTAAAAAAATAGAAACCTACAGATACAAACTATGTTATCTGTTTTCAATGAGTTTATTGAATCTATTAAACTTTTTCTTAGTCCAGTTAGAAGCCCTTTGATTTCAAGTTAAATAAAAATGATTCTGGAAGATGTGAAACATCAAATAATGTTATAAAGAGAAAGGGAAGTGGCGGTGGAGTGGATTCAGAGATAAGAATGAACACGTGCTGTCAGCTGTTCCCTCTGAGGGGCCAAGTGCAGACCCTCTGCAGCGATGACTTATTTACTTTAAAGGGGCAACCAAATGTGACTGCTGAAGGTAAAAATTTTAAAATTCAGAGCACTAGTGTCAACCCCTAGGTGCAATCTCAAGGGAAAAGTATTGAAATCCGTATTTCAAGAATCCCTGGTGATTTTTATGATCAAGCATGCTGATGCTGGGGAATTCACTGACATTCCGTGGACGTCTCCATCTTCTCCTCCTTGTTTGCATGCTGGTTTTCAGTACGTTTCCATTTCACAAGGGAGCCTAGGGAAGGTATTAAATCTTAACCAGCCCCAGTTTCTTTCCAGGGCAAAGGGGTTGCATGATGAATGCTTTTTACTCATTGCAGGGTTGGGGGTGGGGCTGCTCCGCCTGGGATATATAAACCCCGATACATGGGCAGCAAAAATGTCCCTCATCCCTGGCCCAGACCAGGTGTTTGTAGCTGTCAACCTTAACCTGAGCAGCAGGAACTCCCCAGGGACCAGCGATGATGGGATCTCGTCTCTTGCTCTTTTGGATTGTTTGTGACGTGTAAATTATAAACTGCCCATTTGCTGAAATTCTCTGCTGTGCCTAAGCCTGCTTTCCTGTGATGCGCTCTACAGCAACTCACTCCGCTAAGGGAACCATGGTTGACTGCTGCTGAAGGGACAGTAAGGAGAGGGAACACGGGGCCAGGGGCAAGTAAGGGAAACAAGGTAGGGAGCACACTATGGAGGGGCCTGTACATGTGGGGAAAAGAAGACGTGTTGCCACATGAGAAGGCAGGATGGGATAAGGAACGACCTTGGAGCATCGGGGTCGCATGAGGTTTGGTTAGTCCATTCCTCTCTCTGGGCCTAGTGTCAATACCTTCCGGATGTCCAATCCTTTCATGTCTGAGCTTGTGTGATTCCCTGGCTGTATTTCTTCTTTCATAAGAGATTAGAGGTCATGTTGGGCTGGTTATTCACTGGCTAATGTTTAAGATTTTAAGGACTTATTTCTCTTCTCTGTAAGATGGATATGATATACCTACATGACATGGACTTTAGAATATTAATAAGGGCTAACTTACAGAGTACTTACTTTGGACCAGGCTCTGTTCTAGGGGTCTTACCTATTCTAAATCACTAAATTCTCATGACAACCCCAATGTAGGTAACATAGCTTCTATCATTTTTCAGGAGACTGAGCTTTAAAGAGTTAAGTATTGTTTTAATTTTCTGGCTGCTAACGCAGATACCATGCAATGGGAATTTATTGGCTTAGGGTTTTGAGGCTAGAAGTCCAAAATCAAGACGTTATCAAGGCGATGCTTTCTCCAGCAGACTGCAGCAGTGCGGGGCTGGCTGTTGGCCATCCTGTGTCCTTGGCCTTTCTGCCCCACGGCAGTGCATCGGATGGTTGCTCCTGACTTCTCCTTTCTCTTCTAGGTTCCATGGACTTTCAGAATTTGGCTGCTTCTTCAGGCTCTCCCTCTCTCTGGCATTCTCTTTAAGGCTTTCAACTTATGAAAGACACATCTTGAATTCACTTGGGCCAAACCTTAACTGAAATAACCTCATCAAAAGGTCCTATTTACAAGAGTTCATACACGAAGGAATGGATTAGGTTTAAGAACATGCTTTTTTCTGGGGTACAGAGGTCTAGGCCATTGCAAGTATACAAGATGCTGCTGCTGCTAAATCATGCAGTAAGTGTTTGCTTCTATACAGACACTGAACTAGACGCCTCACATAGCACACATAGCTTAACATTCCTTTCTACCATAGGGCAAGTATCATTTATAAATGTATTAGAGATGAACGAAATGAGGCTAAAAGAGAGAAAATAATCGGAATTAGAATTTAAAACCAGGCCTTGAGCTCGAAGGCCAATGTGGCAGCTGCAGTGCTTCTGTCTTCCCAGTTCCTGATAACTTTCAGGCACTTGATAATTAGGCCAACCCCAAAGGGCAGGTGGCCATCCAATGCATTGCTCTCGGCTGGTATTAACGAGATGTGCAGTACTCTTTTAAGCCTAGGATTCTGGGTGGGTTATCATCTCAGGGCAGCTATTTTGCTTTTGAGAAATTATAAAAGTTGTTGGTATTTTATTTGTTAATTACAGAATGCTATTTAGTTTTGGACCTACTCAGATGAAGCATAATATCAAGGATAAGACATTCTCAAATTCAATGGCAACCTTAGGGAGAGGAATCTTCCTTTAGTGTGAAAGGGCAGACATTTTGATTGGAAAGTGATTTAGCGGAGAAAGAGTAGATTTGGCTTCTTCTTCTTCTTCTTCCATGTGAATTCCTGTTGACATTGGAAAGGTCATCGAACATTTATCATTTTTGCATGTTTCTATGGAGCACATTTTGAATCCATAAAGCACCTCTGCCCTCTAAAATATACTTTTTGTGGTTGATAAATAAGATTTTCCTTATCTCAAAATTAGTGTTGCCTTGTTAAATTTGTTCACAGATTATGCCCAGCCTTCAGACCCCGCAGGCAAATCAAAACAGTTCCCTATATCTGATCCTAGGAAGCATTTTACCTATTTGACAATTTCTTCTTAGAAACCCATGCATGCTCTCAAAATATTGGGGCTGTGACAAAAGCCAGGAAAAAATAATGTAAAATTAATGTGACCTTTCATTGTCATGATTTATTGTCCCTTGTTTTCACACTTCCTCAATGCACCTTCAAGTGTGCCCAGAAACAAATACTGGGTATGTTATTAATTAACATTCATAAAAAAATGGCCTAGAAAGAACATAAAAATGAACCAACTTTTTAATTTAAGAGGGCAAAAGTTAGTTTATCCTGTCCATAGTAGGATGAGGCGGAAATAGCATTGGGTTTGCAATTGAACAAAATTAAGTTTAAATTCTGTTATAATTTAGGGAGAAAAAAACATATCTCTTGAGAACTCAAACCTCCCATACATAGTTTTCTAAGACTTTTAGATGAAATTTTGTCTAGATTTGTAGATTTTTACAGATTAAATGTCTCAAGTATGTCTAATGCTGTTTCCTGAAAGCATGATTGAAACCCAAAAGTTCATCCTAGTAGAAATCTATCCTTACAAGATATCATGTACCCGATCCCTTGCCTAAAGATTTTTCTGTTCTCTGTGTGCATATATCTCATGAATTACACCATAAATATTGATCTGTCCTGTTGAATACCTTTTAGCACTAACATGATACACTGCTAAATAAAGCTATTGGGCAGAGTAGCACAGTACTGTAACATAGTACAGAGAGAAACATGGCCAGTGATTAAACATGCAACTGCTTTCATGAAGAAAAAGTTTCACACATGGACCTCAGCCTAAGAGTACCACTTCTTGTAGCCCTGCCAGGAAAAAAAGCAAGGAAAATAACAATGTTAACAAATATCGACTTCTAAGGGAGTGATATTTCTCAAAAGCAGAAAGTTCAAAGCTCTGTGCCACATTATCTGAAAATTAGTGTTGACAGCCCCAGATGCCTCCATCTACCCTGCATGCCCTTCAGCAGCAAAGAACCTGTGGAAATGATTACCAACACACACCTTTCTACAGCCACTCGCACTGCAGGCTTTCAATAAACAGTGCACCTGTTCAGGAGGGTGACGAGATAATGATGCATTTTTAATTACCTAAGAGCTATTCCTTTTCATAGTTACATTTCACAACTAGAGATAATAGGCATCCTTTAGATCCCTGGTTTGTGGAAATGAAAAGAAAGAAGCTACGTGTAAAACTCTCACTTAGTTGCTTCCATCTCCTGCCTACTGGGTCTGCACCCATGTCCCAGTCTGTTTCAAGGGAACAGGTTAACAGGTAGGTGAAAATGGGGGGATTCAGGTGTTGAGGAGACCAGACTTTGATGTTCGCACTTTCTTTCACAAGGCGAATTTCTTATATGCTACTTAAATTTCTGAACCTCAATTTCCTCATCTCTCAGTTGGGGATGA
>PVIY010037383.1:0-24713 GCA_004026745.1 Myrmecophaga tridactyla
CAGAACTACTTGGGAGAAGATGGCATTAGGGTGGTGGCAGCAGTAAGCTGCTTTATGTTATCTGATTTATGTAGAACAGTCTGGGAGGAAGAGAATGTTTGTTTACCCCAAATGGTTATTTTAAGTATGAATGAAGAACACTGAAAGATGAGAACTTTGTTCCCTCAGGATATGCATGCACACCTATTGTCATCCTGCAGTATATAACCAGGATCTGATTAAGAATAAAATTGTCTGATGTAAACTTAAGCTTCAGACCCCCTGAAAAAAAAAAGAAAAGAAAAAGTGGTTACAGGACAGATCCCAGAGTTTGTCATGGGCTACCATAAGATCCTCTCATGTTTTCCCTTCTAGCTGCTTCAGAATATAGGAGGCTAGAAAGCTTAAATATTTTTTTATCATCACAGTCGACTTTTTTTCCTTCTTTTTCTGTGAACAATAACATATATACAAAAAAGCTACAAATCTCCAAGCACAGCACCACAATTAGTTGTAGAATATATCTGAGACTTTGACATGGGTTACAATTTCATATGAAATATTCTTTTTAAGAAAGAAGAGGAAAGGAAAGAAGGAAAGCGCAGTGCTCCCCGACGGCCGTGGCCCTGCGGAGACGAGGGTAAGCAGCCCGGGCTGCCCGAGGCGGCTCCAGCGGGCTGAGAGCCCCGGGAACCAGCGAGGGAGGGGGCAGGAGCGCGGCCGCCGGGCCTGCAGTTGCACCTCTTAGACGCCAGGCGGCGGCGCGGGCCCGGGCAAGGCGGGCGGCAGTAGAGGCGCCGGGAGAAGCGGCGGCGAGGGGGCGGGCCTGTGCGCCAAAGTCCATGTGGGCGCCGGCGCAGCTGGGCGCAGCGCGGCGCAGCGCAGGGTCGCCATGGCCGAGCTACAGCAGCTCCGCGTGCAGGAGGCGGTGGACTCCATGGTGAAGAGCCTGGAGAGAGAGAACATCCGGAAGATGCAGGTAACTAGCGGGCGCGAGGGCCGTGTCTGTGGTGCCCCTCCCCGGTGGCCCCAGGTTCCCGGTCCCTACTCGCGGTCGCCGCGCGATGCAGGCGCCGCCGCCCGGCTCCCGGCAGACCCGGGTCTGGGCGTCCCTGGGACCGTCGCCGGCATGCTCGGAAACATGCCGCAGCCTAAGAGAGAACTTCTGGAGCGTGGGCTGATCGGATGAAATTCGTGCGCCCTCGCCACGCGCCCAGTCGTTTTCCACGTAGTCCATCCCGGGGAGGGGCTGTCCAGGGGCCGGAGTTAAGAAGTTTCTGGTGTGAGGCGTTCGTCCTCCCCTAGCCGCCCCTCACGTGCCACTCTTTCTGCAGGCGAGTAGCTGGAGACCTAGAAAGGGCGCAGTCAAGGTGAGAGACCGGAAAAGCGAAAGCGCCCGGCCACCCTGTTGGCCAGGTCAAGCCCCTTTCTGTTGTATCAAACTCCCCACCGCACAGCGCTGTTTTACTTCCTGCTCTGCTTTAACCCCCTAAACGCTTTGTGGCTTTCCCTTACAGTGCCCAGCACCCCTGGAGTCATTGAAAAGGATTCTCAATGGATAGGTTGGTGGCGTGTAGATTACTAGATTGCTGACCTCTGAACTCTGTGTTTAGGCACGTGACTTCATCTGCCCCACCCCTAACTTCCCTGACCACCGAGCTATCGATGTAACAAGTACCACTAAGTTAGCAGCAGGTGGGTGAAACGCTCTGCTAGGCACCCAGGATAATTTCCCCATTTGTGGTTTGAGTGTCCTCGTGCCTCCTACTAAGGGCAGGTAAAAGCTAAAAGTGGAGAGGGAGTTAATAACGTGTCCTCCTGACCCCTGTTGTTTTCCCATGATCATCTGTGTCCCCCAGAGCCTTTCCTTCCTAACCCGGCTCTGCCTTCCCTCCCCAGGGCCTCATGTTCCGGTGCAGCGCCAGCTGTTGTGAAGACAGCCAGGCGTCCATGCAGCAAGTGCATCAGTGCATTGAGCGCTGCCACGCGCCTCTGGCTCAGGCCCAAGTCCTGGTGACCAACGAGTTGGAGAAGTTCCAGGTGAGAAGCATTGCAAGTGGAGGACTCTGCTTACAAGACCCTTCAGGTTGCTTTTTGCAGGAGTTGACAAGCATTTGTTCAGAACTTTTGACTTTAGCTTCTTGGTTCTGCTAACACTTATGACAGATATAATGACTGACCAGAGTCCTCACGGGGTTTTGAAATTGTGGAAAAAGCCGTGGAGATTGAATGCTGCAAGTTGAACCAAATCTTCCCATAAAAACAATGATGTGAAGGGAAATTTTATTCATGACCCAAGAGCCTTATGCCTTTTTTTTTTTTGCCATAAACAACAAACCCTGTCTGTACACTATATAATATAAAGCTTTATAAAATATATTAGCTCATTTTAAAACAACAGCTTATTCTTCAGGAAAATGCATAGTCTGAAATGGTACAGATGAGAGCAAGCCCACCGTGACCCACCTACCGTTTTGTAAACTCACATACCGACCTCAGACTGTCCCTACTTATTACACCCAGAGGACAGCTCTTGTGTCACTAGAGAGCAGACATTTATATGAAGCATCACTTTGCTGACTCACAGACGCCTGGCTCACAGGCACCTCTGCAGTTACTAAAATAGTTCCATTTTTCCCTTTCTGGAGCAAAAGATATCTATCCACACTTTATTTTGCTCCCTTCCTCCGAGTATACCTTCCTGGAACTTGGGGGAGGCAGGATCCCCTCTGAACCAGTCTTTCATATCCTGAGATTCACATGGGAAAGAAAATATATATATCTCATGTAATACATTTTTACATTCTGTATAAAATTCTTTAAAATTACTCTTATTGTAAATGAATAACTTCTCTAAGGCCAAAGTGTGTCTTCGTGTTCATTTTGACAGCTAATTTTCTATTGTCTAAAATCGTGGTTTAAACCACTTTCCTGGTTTGCCACACACACACTGGCTACTTTTTCTTGGCCTCCTTTGCTGGTTCCTGTTCTCTTAGGATTGGAGTGCCCAGGGCTGTTCTTGGGCCTTTGCTCTTTTCTCTCTACTTCTCTAGTCTCTTAGCTATAAATATCATCTATATACTGATAACTCCTACATTCACTTCTCTAGAGCAGACAAATCTCACTTCTTATCTCCAGTTTTGTATATCCACTTGTATCCTCAATATCTCCAATTTGTTCGTAAGTTTATTTTGAAAAACACATTCTGTGAGGCAGCATTTTTTTTTCTGTTTTACTCATTTCTTTATTTCCCAACATTAAAAGAGTACCTGGTACGTGTAGATATCCAATGAATATTTAATACAATTGAGTATTTTTCTGTAGCATGGAGAGATGTTTGTAAATGTATCTATGATTGAGGACCCCCTGTTTTGGTTTGCAAGCTGCCGGAATGCAATATTCCAGAAACAATGGCTTTTAAAAAGGAGAATTTAGTAAGTTGCTAGTTTACAGTTCTAAGGCTGAGACAATGCCCCAGTTAAAACAAGTCTATAGAAATGTCCAATCAAAGGTATCCATCCAGGGAAAGACACCTTGGTTCAAGAAGGCCGATGAAGTTCAGGGTTTCTCTCTCAAGTGAGAAGGCACATGGCAAACACAGTCAGGGCTTCTCTCTCAGCTGGAAGGGCATATGGTGAACACGGTGTCATCTGCTAGCTTTGTCTCCTGGCTCCCTGTTTCATGAAGCTCCCCGGGAGGCATTTTCCTTCTTCATCTCCAAAGGTTGCTGGCTAGTGAACTCTGCTTCTTGTGGCTATGTCATTCTTCTCTGCTCTCTGTGAATCTCTCATTCTCCAAAATATTTCCTCTTTTATAGGACTCCAATAAACCAATCAAGACCCACCTAAATGGGTGGAGACATGTCATCCCCTAATCCAGTTTAACAACCATTCTTGACTAAATCACATCATCCAGGGAGATGATCTGATTACAGTTTCAAACATACAGTATTGAATAGAGATTATTCTACCTTTACAAAATGAAATTTTGATTAAAATATGGCTTTTCTAGGGGGCATACTTCCTTTCAAACCAGCACACCCCCTAAGCCCAGCGACTGCTCATTTTCTGGAAGAGTCTTCTGTACAATATATTTCGTCATTCACCTGCTTTCTAGTTCTGTTTTGTTTAGATCCTCTTGGCACTAACCCGTGTTCAACTCAGGATAGTCATGGTTAATTGCATTTAGCATCTATTTTGGTTTGCTAAAGCTGCCAGAATGCAATATACCAGAAATGGGTTGGCTTTTTCAATGGGGTTTTATTAGGTTGCAAATTTACAGTTCTAAGGACACAAAAATGTCCAAATTAAGGCATCAAGAGGAATACCTTCTCTGAGGAAAGGTTGCAGGCATCCAGGGATCCTCTGTCACATAGGAAGGCCCATGGCAACATCTGCTGGTCCTTCTCTCCTGGTTCTAGTTTCACTGGCTATCTCCAAATGTCTTTGGGCATTTCTCTCTTAGCTTCTCGGAGCTCTCAGTTTCATCTGTCTTTTATCCTCTCATTGAGGATACCTTGAATGGGCTAGGTCACATTTCCATGGAAACAACCTAATTAAAAGGTTCACCCAACAACAGATTTGCCCCCACAGTGACAGATTAAGAGAACATGGCCTTTGATGGGGTACATAAAATCTTCAAACCAGCACGACATCCTCTTAATTGATCAAAATAATATACTTCAAACTTGTAGCACAGAGCCTGGCACATGGTGAGCCCTCAGTAGTTGGACACAAGATTCTCAGCCTTCTTTACCCTCTCTTCCTTCTTGCTGCAGGACCGCCTGGCCCGGTGCACCATGCATTGCAATGACAAAGCCAAAGACTCCATGGACGCAGGAGGCAAGGAGCTTCAGGTGAAGCGGCAACTGGAGAGCTGTGTGACCAAGTGTGTGGATGACCACATGCACCTCATCCCATCCATGACCAAGAAGATGAAGGAGTCTCTCTCATCCATGGGGAAATGAGAGTCTTTGCCAGTGCTATCAGGGATGAGGGCAGGAATCTCTACAAAAGAGGACTGGAAACTTTGGTCTTTTAAGTGAAGTTTATGAAAGAACGTAAGGATTTCAACAAGGTTAAGGAACATGTCACCTGCCTCTGGACACTGGTTCCTTTATTTACTTCAGTTCATAATAAGCGAAATGGAAGAAAACTGGTGCTAAAATTTGGATCAGAGATGGTATACGAGTGTTTTTTAAAGCCTAAATTTCATGTAGCAAGTGTTTGTCCTGGCAGTAGGATGCTTCCAGAGCCCTCCAACATACCTTCTTGATACACAGGTACTAATAGGCTAGGCAGTTTCCTTTAACTTGCCTGTTTGAGGAGGGGTGTTTTCTGTTTGTTACCAACCTCCTGTTTTACTAGAAGTGTCATCATACCACTTTCCATAAGCTTTAAAACAAAATCCATGAGATCTGGGTCTTTGATTTACTTGATTTCGTTTTATACACAAGGGCCTGAAATTGTTTAAGATAGGAAGTTGTGAGAAAGGGTACTTTGAAAGAGAATTTTGAAAGGTTCCTTGTATTTATTCCTACCTGTATTCAAGATGTAGTTGTGTTTTTCTTTAAATTCTCACACATCACGTCTTTCAGCCTAGAATCCATGCAAAAACATGAGAAGTGATGTAATACCAGGTATAGGAAGCAGAGCTTTTCTCTTACTGTCATAATGGCCCCTGAGTCTGTCTACAGAAAACAAAAGGGCAATCTTCCAGTGACACTGACCCTTTGAAGGGAAAGGGAGTTGTAATAGGGATATATACCAATATGTGGGAATGAACAATGAAAGAGGAACTGCTGGCTGCTTTAAAGAGTTGTAAATTACTACATTTGGAAAGACCTGGTTTTTCATAGAAGAGAATGAACTGAAATCCTAAACCCAGAATTGCCTGCTAAGCCCCCTCTTGAGACATACCCTGGCAGCAGTAAAGGGAGAAAAAGGAACTCAGGGGCTTGGGTGAACTGTGGCTCACTTAGTGCAAAGGAGGGGCAGCCCCCACCCCCAAATACCACATTCAACCTGGGCGTTAACAACATGCCATTTTCCTGCCCCAACACTGACACCTTATCATTTTGATAAGGATCTTGTCTTATTACCAACTTAAATACTTGAAGTGATAGTATAGCCTGTTTGCTGTTAGAAGACTGTGATATATTTTCCTAATGGTTTGGTTTAAAAAATAAACAAGGTTTAATTTTCCCCCCACTATTGTGTTCCTTTCCTCACATCTGGGCAGGGAACATATAAATCCCAGTTTGCTTCTCCTTGTAACATGTGAGATGAGTTTCTTAAGATGTCCAGAAGAATGGTGTTCACTATGTATTATGATATGGGTGCAGGACTGTTCATTGTGAATGGGGAAAACTTCCAGGGAAGGTTGGCACAATGACTTAAACTCCATAATTATAAAAAAAAAAAAAAAAAAGACAAACTTTGAGGCTAAGAAAAAAGGAAAAAAAAAAAAAAAACTCAGTATCCATGTCGAGTCAGTTAACCACAAACAGCAACAGGTGGAAAAGGTACAGAGCTCCAATCTTAGAAATTCAACCTCCAGAATTTTGAGAACCAAAAGGGTACAAACTGAATTTGTCTCTATATGTTTGGTATTTAAATAGAGCCATCCCTGAACATTAGGAATGAATTTAATTTTGTAGACCCACCCCTCATTTAGAATCACCAAGATATTTAAAATAGAAAGGAACCCTTTTCTGTTGTGGCCTAAATCGTCTATAATCTCTATTTTGTTAGATTCATAAATGTGGAGTCTCTTATTTTGAAGTAACTTACAACCAGGGACGAGTCTGAGAACATAATTCATACTTGTGCATTTGATATGGAAAATCAGTATCTTATATTAGAGATCTTATGGGTTCTGGGCCTCGTTTTATATGTAGGGGGAATAGTACGTTGTGAGGTTCTACCAATGACTACAGCGTAAAAGCACTATTACAAGAATTGCAGCCGTTCGGGAATACACTTTGGTGTTCTAGATTCAAACTCTTGGGACTCTGAAGCCCGGTCACCTACTCTGTTCTGGTGAAGCGATGACTCGTGTTCTGGAATCCTGGGCCTGACATGATGCTATGTTAGGTGTGTGTGTGTTTAGTGAGTGCCAAGAAAATAGTGGGGCAACCCGCCAGGGCTTATTTTCATTCGGCATAAATGAAGAAAAACGATGCGGCCCACAGAGATAAGGATTGGCAGTTTAGCTCAGAAGCCAGAAACTGATCCGTTACCTCCTCTTTACAAAAAAAGGAAACGGAATTGACGAAGGCTCCCCGAAGCCCCACCCTTCCGTGCTGGCCAATCGCTGCTGTCGCAACCGGAAAGTCGGTCCTGACAAACGCGTTTGGGATTTCGCTAAGTATCGCGAGGAAAAATGTGAGCACTCCCGACACTGGATTGGCTAAGGGTATCGCCTGCGTCAGACGCAGGACGCTGGGCCGATCGCGGGAACGAGAGGGCGGCCGCGAATACCAACTCGAGGCATCCCTGAACCTGCGGAGTAGACGCTATGAGCAAAGCTCATCCGCCAGAGTTGAAAAAGTAAGTACATGTAAGGGCCGAAGTGGCGGCCTCCTCGCGTACGCCAAGTCCGGTAGAATTCCCTCTCCGTTTTCCGTCAGTGCTCCCCGGCGTGTGTAGGCCTACTGGGCATGGGCTCCCTTCATTCTCATCTCATTCCAATCCGAGGCCTCCCGGAGCGAGACCGCGCGCCCTTCGCGTTTTGGCGTGAACAGCATAAGGCGAAGGGGTCTTCTTCTCCCGAATTACCTCCCTGAACCCCAAGCTCTCGGCCCCATTCCTCCCCACGCTTTCCCTTGTTACGGAGGACCTCAAATGCCACCCTTTGTTGAACATTTTGTTTAGCATATTCTGAATAAGATGACTGGAGGGGTAACTCTCTAAGGAACTAAGGGCAGCTGGAATGGAAGTGTTTGATAGGGAATGAGGCGTTAAAAGCCACTTTAATCCTAGAGTGTTTTTTAGCTGTTTCTTTGAGCATTTATGCAGATATCCCATTCCTTTTTCCCGCCGTTTTGTACTTAAGTTAAACTTGAATGTCATGTGTTGTCTTGCGCAGATCGTCAGAGTCGTGTGAGAACAATCAGCAAAAAAACTAATTGTATTGTTTTATTTCTGCACTCAGTAAAATGAAACAGAACTCTAAGTAGGATTCCCCTACTTTAGACAGGACTCCGTTTAAAGCCTTAATCTCTTCAAACACTTCTGGAGTGAACTTACTATGTTTCCTGTCTCCTGAGTTTACATCTAGTTTATACTTCATGGTGCGAGAGTTCTGCCTGTAACAGACTGCGCAAGGGGTTGGGATCCAGGGATCAGCTTTTGCGGGACAGCCATCTGGATCTGCCCTGTGTATTGTACCATTACCAGCCTCTTAAATAAGTCATACTTAAGAAAGAGTTGATATTCGGTGATTGCGCTCTTAAATGTATGTTCTTATCAAAGCGATTTTCTTTTGAAATCTCTATCTATTTATATTGAATGTTTTAAGGATTTAAGTCATAAGCCTTATTAAGAATGATAGAAATTGTCACAAAAATTCTTATCTAATTTTTTTCTGTTTATTAGCTACTAAAATCTTGTGAGTATTCCTAGATTCATTAGAGGCTGGTGAAATGGTAATTGTTTTTTTATCATTACCATGTTAAATCTACATGTAATCAGATTTTCTCTCTGGTTCTAAATAGACATTATTTGAGAATTTCAGGGTTTGAAATTAGTTTTGATACCTTCCTTTTCTTATCTCTAGATTAATGAGTTGTGAAATCCTTTCAGATCTACGTCCAAAATGTCTTTAAAATTTTGTCCTCCTTTACTTTTCCACAATACCATCTTTATACCTTCCAGGTTTAGCATTAACTCAGTGGTTCCCCTCTGAGGAATGGGGAGAGGCAGTATCTGGGGCTATCGCGTCTAGAAGACAAAGGCCAGGGATGCTGCTAACACCGTGCTGTGCATAGGACAGCACCTACAACAAAAATTATCTAACTTCAAATGTTTATCATGCCAAGGTGGAGATAACCTGGCCTATCTGAATTTACCCTCTCACCTCTTTAATCTTGCCAATGATTGGCTCTGCTTTATAACTCCTCGCTGCGGTAGAGTGTGGTCCACTCCAGACTGCTTAACCCAGCATTCAAGCCCCTTTATCTGAAATCCAGCACTAAGGGGATCATCCATTCTTACACACGCTAGTATTTGAGTAGCCTCTTCTTTTCAGTGAAACTAAATTATCTGTTCTCACTCAGGTGCTGTACAACTTTGGACAGTTAACTTCTATTAAGCCTCAGTTTTCCATCTGTAAAACGATAAAATACCTGTTGAATTAGATATGATTGGGCCACCTTCTGATGTCATCACACTTATGGTTTAGTTTTGGAGTAGTCAGGATGTAGCTAAATCTTTGTATTTCTGTTGTGACTGTAAAATGCATCCTTTGAAAATTAGGTCAGCATTGAACAAGAGTTTCATTATTCCTATTGTGTAAACTATATTAACTATATCCAGGTCTGTACTTATTTATGCTTAGTTGTTTTAAATCAGTTATATAATTTTTGCCTTTTCCTTTTTTCAGATTTATGGACAAGAAGCTATCATGTAAGTTCTTTTTTTTTAATAGTTGCTTTTTAGTGGTAACTAGGCAGTATGTAATATTCAGAACAACTATAAAAAATTAAAGCACACAGAATCTCTCATTTATATCCATTAATTAAGCAGGTTATTCAAAATCCTAACTAGACAATTTATTTACCTAATTTCTAATACTTAATATAATAGCATTTCAGACTTTCATTATTTCATGTAAGTCCTCCTGACTAAATTAACGAGATTTTCTGGCGTGATATTTGGAAATTTGTCAACCTTTTTCCTTTAAACAAGCTAAAGAGGACTTAGTCAAGGAGCATTTATTCTGTTTCTTGGGAATATGTAGGAAAAACAGATTTGTTCAGCTTCACAAAAAATTGTACCTATACAGTACTTGAAGCATATAAGAGTTAAAACCATGGGCTTTAGAGGCAGGCTGCCTTCAGTTTGAATCTCACCTCTACCACACAGTAGTTATATAACCTTGAACCAGTTACTTAAAACTTCTCTGCTTCAGTTCCCTCTTGGTAAGTAACAACACTACTACTTCATAGGATTCAAGTTTAAATGTGCAAGTAAATTTGAAATGCTTAGCCCAGTTTGTGGCATACAGTAATGATACTGAGATTTTTAATGCATCTAAAATACCTGTGTTTCATCTCACCCAGTTTTTAATAACTGGTTAATAGTTAATGATCAGTTTTGTTAAACTTCCTTTTGCCTTTTTATAGTGAAGTTAAATGGTGGCAGACATGTCCAAGGGATATTGCGAGGATTTGATCCCTTTATGAATCTTGTGATTGATGAATGTGTGGAGATGGCAACTAGTGGACAACAGAACAATATTGGAATGGTGGTAAGTAAAGCTAATAGCTTTCTCTTTTAAGAGATTTCATTTTTCTTTTGGAATATGTAATAACTTCCCTTCTGTCAAATTCATAGATTAACATGGAATTAGTAATCCCCAGAAAAGGCAAGATTAGACTTTGCATCTCCCTTTTACTTTAATACATGGCTGTTAATCAGCTGCAACAATATCCCAGTACCTGTAGATATAGTCTCAACTGTACAGAACCTCTAAGGTTCTTGGGTTTCAAATAGCTGTTGAAAATTTTTGAGCTTCACTGTATACAGAGGCCCATTTGGTCTTGATTTTAGTTGCATTTTGGAATCAGATAGTCTATGATGTAGCATAAGGTTAGTTTTGTATTTTATTAAATTCCCCCAGATAATTCTAATGGAAAGCTAAATTAATCAATGATTCACAGAGAGCACTGAAGAGTTTTAGAAATAATAATGCCTAGACTCCACCCCAGAACAATTGAAAGTGTAACTCTAATGGGTTTTTTTGTTGTTGTTGTTGTTAAAAGATATCAGACTTCCCCTCTAAGTTACGTGTGCTTACAGTATCTGCCTTTGAGAACATTCTCCTGTGAGCTTCTATTGAGAATGAATAAAACTACAGGAAAAACAAAAAAACATTTATAAATACCCCAAGTTTTCCCTCTAGCCCTTTTTACAAATTAGTATATGTTTGTTCTAAGAGAAAATGAGTTAGGTTTTTAGTTTTTATCTCAACAGCATTTAGTTGCTAAAAGGATTTAAAAAGGACCTGGCACTTAAATACTTAGACGTTCATAGATCCTTCTGGCAATTTTTCCCTTAAACTTTGCTTGGCTTAATTTTCTTTACACAGAAACTGGTTATAAGCAGTGCCATACCAAGTCAATGAAGTAACAAGCACCTACATACTTTGTTAGATAGTCTACTATTCCACCTCTAATGCTTGTTTGGACAGAAAATAAATAAGGTTTATATTAGCAGACAGTAATTCCTGCAGCTGAGCCATCACCTTCCTTGAAAATGAAATAATGATGTCAGTTCTTTAATAAAGAGAAATTCTAGGGTACACAGGTAGTTCAGTGGTAGAATTCTCACCTGCCATGCTGAGACCCAGGTTCAATTCCTGGCCCGCCCACCCACCCAAAAAATAAATAAATAAGAAATTCTAAAGAAAACGCAAGAACAGGAGTTAACTTTGACTTGAAGAAGGGAAACATGTTATAATTTTATTATAGTTTCATTTGGTTTGGGTTTTTTTAGAAGTTGTTTGACAAAGGAGACAGTTACACTGGCTCATTATTTCTTTGTCCACTAAAAGTCCTTAATACAATTATATTACAAATAGCATTAAGAGTTTGTATGTCTGATAGGGGGATGGTTTGTTTGGGAGATCTGTCTACTAGATAGTTACCTAGTGATAACACTCAGCTATGCTCTGCTTAGACATCCCCAGAGTTGTCAGTGACATCACCGTTGTCTTATTTCCTTAAATTGCACTCCATCCCAAGGTACTCCTAAAAATATAATAAAAATTCCATATTTTATGATGCTACATATTTCAGGATTTCTTGCTAAGTTTGTGCTTCTGCAGTTCCATTTTAGATTCTGGCAGTTCATATTCCTATTAGACATTTAAGTATGGCAGGCAGTTCATGTTCCTATTAAACATTTAAGTACAACAAAAGAGCAATATGAAATTCTGGACCTGATGATTCTGGTTTTGGAGAATTGGGCTTCTAACACAATATCAAGAGAGGAATAGCACTGCAAGGCATAGGTGTTGGCCAACTGGCCTTATTTTCTGTGTTATGTGAGATGGCAAAGAAATGTGTAGAGCCTTTTGTTCATGAAAATGGCAAAGCTTTAGTTTGTTTTTTAATGCTGAAAAGAAAAAGCCTCCAAATGAAAGTCTTAGTTATCTGAAATAACCTCTCTCCACTACCACTACCACCTCCCCACTCCCAGGGAAAGTGTCAGACGTGGACAAATTTAGGGGGGACCTACGAAGAAAGGCTGGTTATTTTTAATACTTTGATCAGTGAGATGTGGGGTTCATCGACTGTTCTAAGAAGCCAAGAAAATCTTGGTAACTAGGTAAACATGTAGCTTAGCTTTCCAGGTTTCCATTACTAATTTATAGGAATAAGAGTCTATAAGCTCTTTCAGTCTCCATTGTCATTTTCAGGACATTCTTCTCTTTTAAAGCTCCTCTTTAATTATTGCCACCTTCTCACTATACTCTTTGCTATTATTGTCTGCCAGGCCTAAAACAGGCACTCTGCCACCTGTCGTCTTCCTTTCTAGTTTGTCCATGCTATAATCATGCAAGTTAACATTTATTTGTCAAATTAATATGAACTTCCTGAGCCCTCTGTGTGCCTGCTGCTATTTTAGTCACTGGGATGTTTGTATAAATCATTATTTTAGTCATTGGGATGTTTGTATAAATCATTTATTATTCAGAATACTTCCATTTCCTATCATTCCCTCTTCCATCTTTTCACCTATCCAACTCCTACTTGATCTGATCTGTGGTTTCATTGTGATCTACAGTCCATCATAGACCTCTTATTTTCAGTTCCGTAGCCTTCCATTTTCATTTATTTTTCTTCCCCCCTTGAACTGTTACTAGCTATTTGACCTATACCCTCAAATATTTTTGCTTATTTTCATTTATGGAATATCTGTGTCAAGAACTGTGCTCCTAGGGCCTTCCTCTATAACTTCCTCCTTCTAAGCTTTCCCATTCAAATTCATATATGCTGTTGTCAGCATATATGACTGTAGTTCCCCCAAGTGTGAAACTGATTTGTTGTTAGTTTTATGGTGTCGTTCAAACATATTACTCGTATTACCTTTCTAGGTACTTTCTAAAATTGAATGGCAATTATCTTTTCTTCCTACTTCCTTTCTTGTACCTTTAACTGTATTCAAATTAGACTTTCCTTTATCCCATTATACTTTGTTTTTTCCTCCATTTTGTCTGTAATTTCTTATCTTCCTGTCAAAATTCTATCCAGCTTTTGAGACCCCACTAACATACCATCTTCATAAAGTCTACTTTAAGTAGCTTCCATCCTATTTATTCCCTAAATGCTCTCACAACCCAAAACTAACATACCTGTTATACCATATACTGTATTTCCCATTAACTTATCCATGAACCCTGCGCTTTAGAAAGTAAATTGAGTCAGTGGAGACTTGGCATATGATCTCAAAAAGTAATTAGTTATCCTTCGATCTAGAAGATGTGTATCTCACCTAGAAAGGGCAGGGTAGTTTCATGTCATGATTAAAATACTTTACTTGAATTATGTGATGTCTCTATGGTTTAAGAGCTGACATGTAATATTGAAAAAACATTAATGATTTGGTGAAAAATCTTTAATGTCCATTGATATGTCTATTAAATGAATTGTATTCTTTTCACATTTACTATTCTCTTTCTTAGGTAATACGAGGAAATAGTATCATCATGTTAGAAGCCTTGGAACGAGTATAAGTAATGGTTGTGTTCAGCAGAGAAATCGATTGCTTCCATGTGTCCCCTCCCCAAAAGGCCTTTTTTTACTGTGATATAATTGGGTCTTGTACATTCTTAATATTAACATTTTTGTTAAACTTTTGTAATTGTCAAAAATGCTTTCTCAAGTGCTTTAATATAAAATAGAATGTTAGCTTTTATTCCGATTGTTTCTAACAGACTTTTCCTGATGCTTGTAATTGAAACTGATTTTTCAAGATTTTCTGCATTAAAATGGAAAAATCTTATTAAATATGAAACATGGCATCTGAGTTTCTTCTGAAATATTAACTGCAATTTTCAAAAACTTAGAACAGTAACAAGTATAGTTAAACAGAAGTAAAACACAGGAAGTAATCATGTAGTTGTTTATTTTTAATGTGACCAGTAAGTGGGAAAAATTTTTGAATACAAGAATACAAATAAGATTCCAGAGAAAAATGTTGCCGTGTATTGTTTTTTGTTCTTTATGGAGTAGAGAAGGGTAGTGAGGTCGCTGCCCGTTGTATTCACAAAGTTCACGAACTCTGGTTTATAGTTCACAAGCTCAGATGAAAGATATATTACAGATGGTTGTTTTATAAACTTAATCTTTAGAAACCTATGAAGCAAATGCTTAGGCCTGTTCTTTTGTCATCTGGTAAAAACACTGTAATTCTTGAGTCATTTTAAAACTGTAGAGAATGGAGTATACATATACACAGGTGAGTATGAAAGGTACTTGTAAAACAGAACACAGTGAGTGGCTTATTATCTATCTTTAAAATGGTATTTCCTATTTATAGAAA
Source organism: Myrmecophaga tridactyla (assembly GCA_004026745.1). NCBI lineage: Eukaryota > Metazoa > Chordata > Mammalia > Pilosa > Myrmecophagidae > Myrmecophaga > Myrmecophaga tridactyla. The sequence continues at coordinate 14,748 of PVIY010037383.1, forward strand.
ATTTTTACAGCAAAAACCTAGAGGGATTAAACCTAATCACAATAACGAGAGTTGGTGTGAAGTCCAGTACATTTTTATTTTTCCATTCTTCTCCAGCAACTTTTTAAAATTGAATCTTCATGGATATTGTTAAGCTCACAGTTTTTACAGTGTTAAAGAGCTGACCTGTGGAACAGTGATTCTCTAAGTGTGGTTCCTACACCAGCAGCATTACCTAAAAATGTCATAGAAATGCAATTTTTTGCGTCCCACTCCAGTTCTATTGAGACAGGTTCTGGGGATGGGGTCCAGTGGTCTGTTTTGAGAAATGCTCCCCATGAGCTGATGCAAGCTCAAGTTGGAGAACCACTGATAATGGAGCTGGTGTTCAGTCAGCTCCTGTATAATTTTTACCAGTCTCTTCTCTAAAAAGATGACTAGAGTGGTCTATGGTAGCAGGCACTTAAGAGTATATTTCTTCCAATTTAAAAATTCTTTAATACTGTGGTTTCATTAAATTTATCTAATAAATGTCTGCTGTTTACCTGTTTTTGTTTTTGAGGGAGCAATTTCAGGTGCCCTGCTGGAATATTTGAACAGCATAGGTTTGAAATAACACCGTTAACATTGAATTGGTATTCTTACAAGGTAAAAATAGATCCCATTGCAAAACAAGTCTACAAGTGATAGAAATTAAAAATTATCTTAATATTCACTATTGTGGCATAGACATAATACTAAATTACATTGTCTACACACTTCATGAAAATCACCAAAGAAAAAAATGGGACTCTCTCTTGTTAAGAATAAAATTAGAAAACAGTGACCTTTTGATAAACCATGAGTTTAAATCTGCCTCTATATCAAACAATATATTTTGGCAGTTTTATCAGCATATTAATATTCACAAGGGTACTAAGGAAAGAGACCACTTTTACTATGAACTCTTACACCATTTTGCTAAATTACCCTAGTGTCACAACTTGCTGAAGGTTTTGTTGTTTTGTTTTGTTTTTAACTAACAGTATATGTTAACTTGGTTGCAGTGAGTGTTAGAATCCACAAGCTTATGCTTGTCCTTTCCTACCAGCGCCTATAGAGATAATCATTTGTGATCTTTGTACAGGATGTGTAGAACTGATTCCCAAATTTGCCTGCATATCAGTATCACCTGCAAAGTTTAAAAGTCCTGCAGGTAATTCCAGTGTACAGCCAAGGTTGAAAACCACTACCTTAAAGCAAGATTTTAGCAATTAACTTTTTGACACAGTAAATTTAGAAGCATTTAAACATTATGCTGGGTTTGGTCAAATTTGGTGTCAATAACTATCCTATTCGAATACCAACCATTCTAAGTTGCCTCAACAGTGAGACTGTCAATGCTAATTACCATCAAGATTACCACTCGAGTTCTCACAGAGAAATCACTTGGAAAATGGATGTGCTTTGATAATTGATTGGGTTTCTTAGGTCTTTTAAGGCACTAAAAACCCTTTGTAGATAATCTTAAACCCCCACATCAGTAATTCAACTCTGGCTGCACATTAGAGTCATCTCATGAACTCAAAAACTACAATGCCAAGGCCCCATTCCAAATCCACTAAATCTGACTGGTGATGGGGGACTGACAGTTTTAAAAGCTCTTCAAGTAAGGATTTGATTAAAGAATACCAATTATTACTTGAGATTTTTGAATGGCATCTTAAAGAGATACTACTAAGACTTCTGATTTTCACACCTAATAAAACTTGACAGACAAAACATTCTGAAAGTCACCATTTTAGGCACAGGCACATTACTATGAAGAATAAAAGGTATAAATTACTAAATCCAGGCATAAGATACCAGCTCCCAAAGTAGTTATGATCTAAACAAAGACCACATCAAGCTGAAAAGTGTAAATGTACTAGTGTCCAACAAAGAGGTATTTCTAGACAATCATTCTTCCTCAAGTGTTCAGTTTAAAATACTCTTAAGGTCTTCAAAATCCAAGGCCCCATTCCCAGACCTGAATCAGAATCTCCAAGAGAGGAGCTTGAGAATCCATGTGTTTAGCAAACTCCAGGTGATTCTTATAATCACACTAGTTTGGGGAACACTGCTAATGGATATTGAAAGAACATTTAAATATTGGAGATGAGTTAAGTGCAATAGTTACACCATCATACTTAATTAGAACTTTGTATTTTCTCATGACCCACGGGATGGATTACTTTTGTTAAACAATGATAATGGCAATATACTGGATTCAAAGTCATCTCTCCTCAGGTTTTGTTCTTTTTTGCCAGTGATACTCCATTTGGAACTTAGAAAGGAAATGTGATCATGCTATTTCATAGTTCAGTTTTAAGTTTCTCATATAAGCCCTCTTGGTCAATCATGTCCATGTGCCCATTCCAGCGGTGATAGGCAAGAAGAGCAGCATTGTGGGCTGCAATGGCACTCATTTCCATGGCACTTGCAGCACACTCGATGCCATTGAGGTAATAAAGTCGATCGTGAAGTATGATGGAGGGGCATTTCTCTGGAGGCTTATAGTGAGGATATGCAAGCCATGGCTTTGTCACAGCATAATCATAGGACAAAAAGAGCTTTAAAATTTGCCCTTTAGTAAGAGTTTCTTGGGAAAAGATTTTCCAAACATGTGTCTCTTCTGTTGATGGTTCAGGATTAGCCTGTTCTTTTACAGGGGACACAATCCCAATGCTATTAATGAACAAATCTGGATTATCAGTGGTTAAGACTGCAGTGAGGCCAAAGTTATCTATGGCTCTATTGCTAAAAATTGATGTATTCAATTGCCCCTTAACCAAGGTTGTCACTATATGTTGGTAGTATTGGTGGAACTCCTCAACTGGAGGATCGAAGTTGAGAAAGGTTATGTTGGACATTTTTCGATTCAATGGAGTGGCCACCAAGACGATGTCATAGAAGTCTGAATAAGTCTCAGATCCAGCTTGGTAGACCACTTCATACATCTTTGTGGGACCTCCTGGAAGAAATAAAGAAGCATAATTTCTTTAGTGTTTCTAACATACTATATTTTGTACCTCCCCCAAGTAATTTTATATCTTTTGAATGGTTTCTCTATAATTATAAGGAATTAAATGGCTATTACCCCTTAAGATAATTGTTCTTTGCATTTTTATTACACTGAGGTCAATTTCCTATTCAGAATGAAAATAATGCCTTGTCAGTAAGTACAGAATATGTAATTTTTACTTTTGAGGATGAAATTATTTTTTAAATCCAAAGAGTCATGCCACTGTACTAGAGCACATTTGGGAATGTTTCTACATGGCACAAAATAAACAATTAAAAATTCCATTATTTGGAACTGAGAGATGACAGAAGAGAGGTTTTTCCTCCCTAAGCAAATATATTCTTTACAGGAAATTAGGATTAATAGAAGTTAAAGCTCACCTGTCTGCTTGGTCCTTATTTTCTCCTCTACGTACATCACTGAGCCAGATATAAGGTTGCTTTTGGATGCCTGAAGGAGCCCTGAGCAAACAAGTTTATTACCGCCTTCTACTGCCCAAAGGCCAGATTCAGCACTAGCCAGTGACACTGCCCCTATCAATGGGAAGAAAAATTGTGTTTTAACTCTGACTTTGTAAAAGGCCCTCTACCTCCTCTCCCGTCCCAATTAAGTGAGTTGAGTTCTGCTCCTAGATATCTGGCCAAATGCAAGTTGGCCTGTTTAGCATTTTAATGAAAAACCACCATCCAATCAGGACTGGCTATATAATTTGAGGGGCCCAGTACAAATAAAAATGCAGACCCCTTGTTCAAAAATATAAAATTTTAAGATGATGGCAGCAGAGCATCAAACCAAGGATGGGAGAATTCTAAGCATAGGGCCCTGTGTGACTGCATAGGTTGCACACCCATGGAGCCTGCCCCACATCCAATATTGGAACAATATAGCTCAGAGTCACAAAGGAGTACAAAATCACTCTGGTACAACAAAAAGTATTACCAAGATTCAAAAAATATAGTCACTTATGATTTTTTATTAAATAATCCATGTTGGCTGTATCATATGCTACCAGTCATAATAAGAATGAGTTTCACCCAAAGATAATCTGATTTTGAATAAGTTTCACTTATATTTCCATTAGCTCATTGTTGTTGGGCAGCCAAACAGTATCTAAACACTAACCCCGGAATTAATGGCTCTTAACTTTCTGAGGATTAACTTTGTCTTTGAGAATCTAAGGCAGGGTTTCTCAACCTGTGCACTATTGACATTTGCCAGTAGCACCCACCCCACCACCCAACCACAGTGTGACAACCAAAAAACATGTTTTAATTTTATAATAAGCCCTCTACCCACTCTTCCTCTCCAATTAGGTGAGTTTGCTAAAGGAGTTCTGTTACAAATTTCTACAGCCGTTGCCAAATGCTTCCTGGGGGCAAAACCTACCCCAGTTCAGAACCATTGAAGTAATGAAAACGAAGGACCCTCTTCCCATAAAAATGCATACTGACATGTAATTTTGTCAACAGTTTTTGAGGTTTCACAAAAAAAGGTAGCTTTCTCCAACTCGTGATCTAAAGTCAGGAACCACAACAGTATCAGGGAAACCCCTTTGTGAACTAACATCCACTACAGTTCCGAGCCCTGGCTTACCCACAAAGCCATTGATGTTCGTGCTTTGGCCATAATTGACCCTCATGACAGGAACAACAATTTCATTGAGGAATTTCTCAGAGAAGCCTGCTTTCTGCAGGGTTTCAAGAAGGGTTCGGTTGAGCATTCCAAGGAAATCGTTCCCTCCTAGAGCATGCAGTAACTTCTCTACACTACTGAAGGCATAGTCATGAGATTGGTAGCGGTAGATCCTTTTGAAAAGAAGAGACATGACTATTAAACACCAAACAAGATGGAGGGGGTTGGGGGGTGGAAAACGGAAACAGGGACATATGAATCAAACTGATTCCCAGGTGTCCTTCTGATGAGTTTCTACCTATCATGTGAGACATAGCTCAGTAACTTTCCTAGGTAAAGCCTTCCCCAGGTGTTCTGGCCCTCCCTTTCCCTCCCCTAGAAATATATCATTCTTGGTATACTCTCTTTCTTTTCTACATTAGTATCATCACTGGAGCACTTTCAAAGCAGTGGGTAAGTCCTATTCTCATTCATCTTCATGCCCTTTAATAGCACTTAGACGTGTCTACAACCAAATTTTCTATTTCCACCAAGCCCAATCCTCTCCATCAACCACCAACCCAGTCAAAATTAACTGGCCACATCTTACATTCTGCATGTCATTCTCAGTTCATTTAGGTTCAAAGCTTAAATATTTGTTATGTCTCCGTTACGCTTTCTTCACTCAAGGTAATCAGCAGAAAATCCTGTCAATCTTCCAGAACATGTCTCTTGTTACTCCATTCTCATTTCCCTGATCTTAGCCAGGATTTATATTCAAACTATTGAAATGAATAACTGATAAATCTGCTTCTAGTTTCTTTTCCTTTGAAATATGTATGAATCTCCCTAAAACCCTAAAATATCTCTTTTATCTTTCACTCACTGACTCAAAAAGCTTCTCGCTTACTATTGCTTACAAAATGAAGTCTCAATCATTTAATGTGACATTTAAAGAAAGAATTGTGGAATTTTAAAGCCAAACTCATCAGGTCTAACTTCTCTGTTCTAAAACCAGATAATGAAACAAAGGAAAAACAATAAAAGGATTTGTCTAAAACTCATATGTCAAGTAGAAGTCTCACGCCCAACTTGACCCCTCTGCCCTCCTCCACACTCCTACTCAAAACTCTCCACTTGAACACACCTGATATTGTAAATGTGTTTTGCGTATTGTCTCCCCACATTGCAAAGCTCTGCCCTCCAACTGGAATGCCCTTCCCATATCTAACCACAGATCATCTGCACTCCTTCCTTCCGAGGAGCTTAAATCCCACCATTCTGCCAAGTCGTGCCCAACTTCCCAGTCCACAGCAATGACATCATATTCAAAAGTCTCATCAAGCTTAACACCCTTGCTGTTCATTCAGCACTTAGATAACACTGTATCACTTGTTTTTTTTATCAAACATCACCTGACTCTTCTCTAACACTGTATGGATTTAAAACCGTATTCATATAAATTACTTCATGCAGTAATTCAATACATAAAGTTGCAGTTGGTACAAGATGAAAAGGACATGGATCCATTCCCTCAAGGAGCTTACATTTAGGGACAGGTGACAAGGCACAGGCACTGCTAAGTTTAAAAAACAAAGGAAAACAGACTGCCATAAAAAGAGAGCGCTACACTGCAATCATGGGAGGAGAGTTTTACATCATTTGTTAACTCAAAATAAACTATATTTTCATAGAAAGCAAGGGGCAATGTTATATACCTATCAATATTAACTATAGACTAATAGTAGAGTATACAAAATATTGAATGAATTTTCTGGGAAACATGATTATATATCCATGCCAAAACTGAGAAACTTAATATAAGTCCTTTCAACATGTCATTTGGCTTCTTTCCAGTCATTAGGAGACTGGGAAAAGCAAAATGACAACACCGAGTTCCTTAGAAAAATAAAATCTCATAAAATGGATATCTCATAAAATCAAGAGTGATCTATTGTTAATGTTAAGCATGACAAAATAGTAGCCAATTAAATAACATATGATGCTATAAAAAACCTTATTCCCCATCACCTCCCACTTGGCCCTCAACCCCACTCAAGCAAACCTCCTAAGTAAAGGCTTCCTAAAGTATGAAATATACAATATACACCATATAATCACTAACCATTATAATTATTTTATAATACAGTTGCATTAGAATAAATACTACTAAAAAGTCAAACATGTAAGTAACTAGTATTTCGCTATTCACATTGCTATTAGTCTTTTTCTTTTTCAACTAGATAAGAAATAAACTAGATATAATTAGAATGCCAAGGTACTCTATTCATTCATTCATTCAAAGATAAATTTATGGAACACCTACTTTGTGCCAGGAATTGTTCCAGGTGCTAGACCTAAGAAGGACAACACAATAGATTCTAAAAATCCCTGCTTTCGTGTAGCTTATGATCTAGTGGAGGGAAACAATACAAAATAAATAAGTGCATGTAAGTTGTATAGCAGACTAGAGGGCAAAAGGTACTAATGAGAAAAATAAATCAGAGAAAGAAGATTGAAACTACATGGGATTGGCAGGGTTGCAATTCTAAATAAGACGGTCCAAAAAATAAGCAAATGAAGAGGAAAGGCTCATTGCAAAGGGGACATCTATGCAAAACCCTGAAGGAACTGGGGTCACAAGCCCTGCAGATAGATAGCTGGCAGAAAGACAGCTCATGTGGAGGTTAGAGCAGGACACAGACCTATGACACAAACATGCCTGGCATGTTCAAGGAATAGTGAGGCCAGAGCAGCTGAGGTAGAAAGATCCAGGAGAGCAAGAGGAGGAAGAGTCAGCAAAGTAAGGGAGGTGAAGCAATTCAAGAAAGGAAGAGTAAATACTTCTGAAAATCTGTTCATCCATAAAAGCAACAAGAGCACTGGCAAAACTCATCAACATCAACTTTTGACAACATATATCTGGAAATTAATCAAAGACTTGTAGCAAGTCAAGGAGAGTTGATTTGAGAAATGTGGCCAAACCTCAATAATAACAACAAGCCTTGTGGTGTTTTAACTTCACCTAGAAAGCTGTGAAACTACTATATCATTCAGTTTCTGAAACTCAGCAACATACCAGTTCCACAGCTTTCTAGGTGAAACCTGCATTTTAATTTTGTCACTGAGTCAAGGAAAGCACACAGAAGTCAGTAAATCATGTACATCATTTAGTTTCCAAAACAAAGCAACACAGCATCATGGATCAGAAGATTTAATGTTGTTAAGATTGCAATACTCCCAAAAATGATCTAGAGATTCAATGCCATACCTATCAATGCAATACCTATCAGAAACCCTGCTGACTTCTTTGTGCTGGCACAAATATAAACATAAGATCAATGGAATAGAACTGAAGGTACAAAAATAAACCCATCTATCTATGATTTTCAACAGGGTGCCAAGACCATTAATGAGGAAAGAACAATCGTTTCAACAAATACTGCTGGGTCAAATGAGTATTCACATGCAAAAGAATGAAACTATCCCCTTATCTTACATTATAAACAAAATTTAACCCTAATAGTATCAAAGACCAAAATGTAAGAGTAAAACCTATAAAACTCATAGGGGAAAACACAAAGGCAAATCTTCACGACCTTGGATTTGGCAAAAGATTCTTAGATATGATAGCAAAAGCATGAGCAACAACAACAACAAAATACATCAGATAAATTGGACTTTGTCAATATTAAAAACTTATGCATCAAAGGATTCTATCAAAGTGAAAATACAATCACAGAATGGGAGAAAATATTTGCAAAACATCCATCTGATAAGGAACTTGTACCTAAAATATATGTCAATAATAAAAAGACAGAAATTCCAATTTAAAACTGGGCAAAGGATCAAAATGGCTAAGTGAGAAACTTCAGGGATTCATTCTCCCACAGAAGCTTTGAATAAACATCTTTCTCAAAGCTCCAGAAAAGAGTAACAGAACGCACTCTGAATAAGGAAAAAGGCCACTTAAAAGCATTAGGATCCACTTAAAAATGGTAGGATCTCATAGTGCACTGCTGGCCTTGGACCCTGACCCTACTCCCCCCACACACACACACACACACACACACACAAACCTTCACAGGTTCAGCATGGAGTCAGACACACTCCAAGTAAGGATCCCTAGCCCAGTTCCAGAAGAAGCAGTGTAACCCTTGGGCACTTACTGGGAGCCAGTATATCTAGCCCAATCTGTCCAGAGCTGGCCTAAGGGGCTTGCTGTCCCAGAACTTCCCCTGCATGGAGAAGGCAGCTCACAGAGCTCTACTACACAAAGCTGTGGAGACAGACAAGTGGCTGTCTGGGGCAAGGGATTGGTGGCTGTAGGACATACAAGACCATACCCAGGGCTGTGAGGAAACCATTTCCTAGAAAATCAAGGGCACATCCAGAGCTGTATAAACGGGGAATCCCTGGAACCAAACACACATGTCCAAGACAAGATGCACATACAGAAAGGTCCAGGGAGGCCCTACACTTTGGCCTGGAGCTATTTTCTAAACTCATAATACGGCTATGCTGTGAAGAACACTCACACAGGTCAATATGTAAAGACGGAGAAAGGTGTTTTATTTTTGTCCTGTTTTTTTTTGTTGTTAACTCCTAGCATTCAAGGAAAGCTCTGTTATAACAGAGCTAGCGGATACAAACTTAAGGAACAGATGCTTCAGAGTCTAAATTCCAATAACACATTAAAAAAATTAAAATGTCCAGGTTTCAACAAATGATTACAAAACATACAAAGAAACAGAAAGCAATAGTCTGGGCAAAAGAGAAGATTAAAGCACTAGAAACTATCAGTGAAGAGGACCAGACCTGGCATTCTAGAAAAAGATTCTTAAAAAGTGGTCCTACCTTCCTGGCAACATAGGACAGAAATCCTGGAATGAGCTGAGACTCAACATCAAGGGATTGAGAAAAACCCTAGAATGAACTGAGACTCAGCAATAGGGTGAGAAAACCTTCTTGACCAAAAGGGGGAAGAGTGAAATGAGACAAAATAAAGTGTCAATGGCTAAGAGATTCCAGAGTCCAGAGGTTATCCTGGAGGTTATTCTTATGCATTAAATAGATACCACCTTGTTAGTCAAGATGTAATGGAGAGGCTGGAGGGAACTGCCTGAAAATGTAGAGCTGTGTTCCAGTAGCCATGTTTCTTGAAGATGACTATATAATGATATAGCTTTCACAATGTCACTGTGTGATTGTGAAAACCTTGTGTCTGATGCTCCTTTTATCTACTTTATCAACAGACAAGTAAAACATATGGAATAAAGATGAATAATAGGGGGAACAAATGTTAAAATAAATTTAGATTGAAATGCTGGTGA
>PVIY010037384.1:0-24721 GCA_004026745.1 Myrmecophaga tridactyla
TGGAGGGCTCCAAGGTGCAGCCACACCAAGGAGCAGAAAGACTGCTCTTTCTCTGGTGCTTCCTTCCAGCCCCGAGGAGGCTACAGTCTCTGCTGGACCACAGCCTTGGCACATGGCCTGGCTTGGTGTGGCTGCACCTTGGAGCCCTCCACATGCTTGTCTTTTCTTTCTTTTAAGCAATAGTTGTGACGCTACATAACTGACACAGAGCAGATGGCACAAGGTTCCAATTTGATGAGTGTGATAGATTTGGACACGTGTGAAACCTTCTCCACAATGAAGTTAAGAAGCAAGACTTTCCTCCTGTCTCTCTGTCCCTCCCCTCACTACAGATTAATTTGAGTTTTCTATAAATGGAATTATACAATATATACTTGATGATGTCTGGCTTCTTTCACTTCACGTTTCTTCTGCGATTCATCCATATCATCACCAGTATCAGTAGTTCATTCCTTTTTACAGTGTTGTAGAGTGTTCTATTTTATGGTTATACCAGAGTTTGCTTATTCTGTGGTGAATAGATATTTAGATTGTTTTGCAGTTTTAAGTGATTACACAAAAAGCTGCCATGAACATTTATATCCAAAGCTTTGTGAAGACATATGCTTTAATTTCTCTTGGGTAAATATTACATGAGAGAAGGGCTGTGTGCTGGTTTAAAAGGATGTATGACCCCTAGAAAAGCCATGTTTTAATCAAAATCCCATTTCATAAAGGTAGAATAATCCCTATTCAACACTGTATGTTTGAAACTGTAATCAGATCATCTCCCTGAATGATGTGATTTAGTCAACAGTGGTTGTTAAACTGGATTAGGTGATGACATGTCTCCACCCATTTGGGTGGGTCTTGATTGGTTTATTGGAGTCCTATAAAAGAGGAAATGTTTTGGAGAATGGGAGATTGAGAGAGGGGAGAGAATGCTGCAGCACCATGAAGCAGAGAATCCACCAGCCAGCAAACTTTGGAGATGAAGAAGGAAAACGCCTCCCGGGGAGCTTCATGAAACCGGAAGCCAGGAGAGAAAGCTAGCAAATGATGCCGTGTTCACCATGTACCTTCTCACTTGAGAGAGAAGCCCTGACTGTGTTCTCCATGTGCCCTTCCACTTGAGAAAGAAACCCTGAACTTCATCAGCCTTCTTGAACCAAGGTATCTTTCCCTGGGTGCCTTAGATTGGACATTTCTATAGATTTGCTTGAATTGGGACATTTTCTCTGCCTTAGAATTGTAAACTAGCAACTTATTAAATTCCCCTTGTTAAAAGCCATTCCATTTCTGGTATATTGCATTCCAGCAGCTAGCAAACTAGAACAGGCTGGGTTATGTGGTAGACATGTTTAACTTTTTAAGAACCTCCCAAACTGCTTTCCAAAGTATTTGTATCATTTTACTTTCCTAGTGGAGTGTATAAAAATTCCTACTGTTCTGCATCCTTGCCAGAACTTGATATTGTCAGTCTTTTTAATTTTAGCCATTCTAATACATGTGAAATGGCATCTCATTGTTGCTTTCATTTGCATTTTCCTAATGACTGTTGATATTGGGTATCTTTTCATGTGCCTATCTGCCATTCATATATCTTCTTTGGTGAAGTGTCTTTTGATGAATTGATCATTATGAAATGACCCCATGTAATATTCTTTTCTCTGAAGTCTACTTTCTCTGATATTAATATAGCCATTTCAGCTTTCTTTTGATTAATGTTCTTAGGGTTTATCCATTTCTGCTTTTATTTTTGTTTTAGCTTGCTAAATGCCAGAATGCAATATACCAGAAACAGAACTTTTTTTTGCATGCACTGGGAATCGAACCCGGCTCTCCGGCACAGCAGGTGAGAACTCTGCCACTGCACCACCATTGCCTGCTCGAACAGCTTTTAAAAAGATAATTTATTAAGTTACAAGTATACAGTTCTAAGGACATGAAAACATCCAAAATAAGGCATCTAGAGAAAGATACCTGGACTCAAGAAAGGTGATGTCTGTCATATGGGAAGGCACATGGCCAGCTTCTGCTGGTCCTTGTTTCCAATTCCTTTGCTTCCAGCTTCTGATGCCAGTGGTTTCCTTTTTAAGTGTCTATGGGCCTTCGCTATCTTCTCCAGGACACAAGTCTGGTTTCTGGCTTGCTTAGCATCTCATGGGAAGAAGCGTGGTGCCATCTGCTGGGCTCTGAATCTCCAGACGTCCGTGTCTAGTGTCTGCTCTCTTTCTTGGCACTCCAAGCATCTTCAAATGTCTGCATCTCTGTTGGCTCTGAGCTTTCTCCAGAATGTTTCCTCTTTTATCGGACTCCAGTGAACTGATCAAGACCCACCTAGAATGGGCGGGGTCACATCTACATCTAGTCAAAAGGCCGTACTCACAATTGGATGCATCACATCTCCATGGAAATAATCCAATCAAAAGGTTCCCACCCCACAATACTGAATCAGGATTAAAAGAAATATGCCTGCCCTCAAAAGATTGGATCTGGGAAAAGGATACAGCTTTTCTGGGGTACATAATAGCTTCAAATTGGCATATTCCACCCTCCGGATTTCAAAAAACTTGTTCTTTTCATATACAAAATACACTCATTCCATTACAATATCACAAAAGCCTTAAACCATTTCAGTAACAGCACAAACACAATGCAAAATCAAAAACAGTACAAAGTCTCATCAGAATCAGCTTCAGCCATAGTTTGTCCTAAGGCAAATTTTCCTCTGGCTCTGGACCTGTGAAATTCAGAACAAGTTATCCACTTCCAATTTACAAAGGAGAAAGAGTCATAAGATACATGGTCCCATTGCCACAGGGAGAAATAAAAAAGGAAGCAGGGGTCAACAGATCCAAACAGTTCCACAAACCTGCAGGGAAAACTCCATTGGATTTCAAAGTCTGAGAGTCATTTATAGAATGACGTTTCATCCTCTGGGTTTCAGAGAGCAGCAATTTTATCCTCTCTAAGGATTTACATGGTGGCCCTTCACTTTCCAAGCACTGGGGTGAGGGTTGCCACACTGGGGGACATTGGGGAGAGTACCTTGTTCTCGGCTCCACCCTCTCCAGGCATCCAGGCAGCACTCAGGCCCTCTGCCATCTCCAGGGCACATGCTCAACACCCTCAGAACAGTGAGGTGATTGCCAGGCTCCCCCAAATTCCCAGGGAATGTGCACCCCACTCTCCAATGCCTGAGGCCCTAAAACTCTTCTGAACATCAAGGCGGCAGGCCCGCCCTCTGCTTCTGGGGCAAACACACCCTTTCCACCTGGATGGGTGGTCCATCCTGTGCTGCTGAGGCAAACTCACCCTTTCCATATGCATGGTGGGTCTGCTCTCCTGGCCTGAGGTTTCTTGGGTTCAGACCTTAGCTTCCAAGATTCTGCCTTTGAAGTAATTTTTCCTTCAGCTTGTCCTTGTCTGTCCCTTTTAGTTTAGACTGTCAGTGGTTCCCATTTATACAGATCCTGCAATGCTGTTATTGGTTTTCCATGTAATGTACATGGACTATACCCATCAGATAATAGGATCTTCCATAAATCCTTTCTGGATAACTCCATTTACATTTCTGGCCTTTTCTGAAATGTCTGATTGTGTCAATGTTTGGTTAAATACACACATGGAGTACTATTCTCTGGGGTCTCCTTTTCTGGAAGCCCAGAATTTTTCAGAAGATCAGTTTCTGGTTTCTTTGTAGAGTTCAGTTCTCAGCTTATCTCTTTCCTGTCACATTTTCTATAAATTGCAAGGAAATACCAGGCTGCATTTTCCACATTTAGTTTGGAAATCTCTTCTGCTAAATATCCAAGTTCATCACTTTCAAATTCTGCCTTCCATTCAATACTAGCACTTAATTTTGTCAAATTCTCTGCCACTTTAAAACAAGGTTTGCCTTCCTTCCAGTTTGTAATAACACCGGCATGATTTCTGTCTACGGTCTTGTTGGGGGTATCTTGAGAGTCCACATTTCTGCCAACAGTCTCTTCAAAGCAATCTAGGCTTTCCTCTATCAAGATCCTAACAACTCTTCCAGAATCTACCCCTTATCCATTTAAAAAACCATTCCACATGTGTGGTATTTCAAACCATAGCACCCCACTTCTCTCATAACAAAATCAGTTTTAGTTTGCTAAATACTGCCGAATGCAATATACCAGAAATGGAACAGCTGGTTTTTTTTTTTTTTAAAAATTATTATTATTGTGAAATATAACATATATACAAAAAAAGCAATATATTTCAAAGTACGTTGTAACGAGTGGTTATAGAACAGATATCAGTTTCATATGGGTTGCAGTTCCATAATTTCAGGTTTTTCCTTCAAGCTGCTTCAATACACTGGAGACTAAAAGAGATATCGATATAATAATTCAGAAGTCATGCTCATTTGTTAAATCTTATCTTCTCTGTTATAACTTTTCCTTCCCCTTTGATGCTTCTCCCAGTCTTTAGGGTTATTTGGGCTATACCCATTTTAATTTTTTTCACGTTGGAAAGGGCTGTCAATAATATGGGATGGGGTGATGGAACTAGTTGATGTTCTCTAGAGGCTGGCCTCTCTGCATTTCAGGGCTTATCTGGTCCAGGGTCCCATCTGGAGACTGTAGGTTTCTGGAAAGTTACCCTAGTGCAGGCAACCTTTGTAGGATCTTATATAATGCCTAGGTGTTCTTTCGGATTGACAGGGATGGTTTTGGTTGAGGTTTGGCAAGCTATGATACGTAGCAATATCCAACTGGAACAGCTTTTAAAAAGGGAATTTATTAAGTTACAAGTTTACAGTTCTAAGGACATAAAAATGTCCAAACTAAGGCGTCCAGAAAAATATACCTTGACTCAAGAAAGGCCAATATCTGTCACGTGGGAAAGCATGTTGCTGGCATCTCCTGGTCCTTATTTTTGGTTCTGTTGCTTCCAGATTTTGATGCCAGTTGTCTCCACTCTAAGCATGTGTGAGCCTTCACTTTACTCCTTGGGACACAACTCTTGGTTCTGGCTTGCTTAGCATCTCATGGGAAAGCACAGGGTAACATTTGTGGGGCTCTGAATCTCCAAAGTCCGTGTCTAGGCATCTGCTCTCTTTCTCAGTACTCCATACATCTCCAAATTTCTGCATCTTTTTCAGCTCTGAGCATTTTCAAAAATGTTTCCTCGTTTAATGGACTCCAGTAAACTAAACAAGACCCACCTTGAATGGGCGAGGTCATATCTACACCTAACCAAAAGGTCATACCCACAATTAGGTGTATCACATCTCCATGGAAACAATCCAATCAAAAGGTTGAATCTTGAATCTGAATTAAAAGAATGTTGAACCCACAATATTGAATCAGGATTAAAAGAAACATGGTTGCCCCCACAAGACTGGATCACGTGAAAGGACATGGCCTTTCTAGGGTATTTAACAGCTTCAGACTGGCACAACTTTTAATTTATTTGTGTCTTTATTTTTAAAGTTGGTTTCTTATAGGCATCATATAGTTAGGTCTTGCTTTTTTTTATCCAATAAGAAAATCTCTGAATTTTAAAGGAGGCATTCAAACCATTTACATTGAATGTGGTTCAGTGGTAGATTTGGCTTAAATCTACCATCTTGGCATTTGTTTTCTATTTGTCCCATCTGTTCTATGTTCCCTTTTTCTGCCTTTCTTTAGATTGAGTACTTTCTTTTTATTGGAGAAGTTCCAGGTTTATCAAAAAATCATGCAGAAAATACCTAGTTGCCATATAACCCTTTCCTCCTACAGTTTTCCCTATTATTACTACTTTGTGTTTGTGTGGTACCTCTGTTACAATATAGGATATAATATTATTATAATTATAACATTAACCATTGCCCATAGTTTATATTAAGGTTTACTGTTTGTGTTGTACTATCCTATTTTTAAAAAATATTTTATTCTAGCAACATATATGCAGCCTGAAATTTACCCTTTTAACTACTTTCAAAGATATAATTCAATGACATTAATTATAACTACAATATTGTGCTACCATCACCACCTTCCATTACCACAATTTTTCCATCACCCCAGACAGAAGCTCTGTACTGATTAAGCATTAAGACCCCATGCCCTACCCCCACCCCAGACCCTGGTAACCTGTATTCTAATTTCTGACTCAAAAATTTGTTCATCCTAATTATATCACATCAGTGAAGTCATACAATATTTGTCCTTTTGTGTCTGGCTTATTTCATGTAACATGATGTCTTCAGGGTTCATCCATGTTGTAGCATTCACCAGAACTTCATTCCTTTTCATGGCTGAATAATATTCCATTGCATGTATATACCACATTTTTTTTTATCCATTCATCAGTTTATGGACATTTGAGTTGCTTCTGCCTTTTGGCTATTGTGAATAATGTTGCTATGATTATTGGCATAGAGATAACTGTCTGAGTCCCTGCTTTCAATTCTTTTGGGTATAAACCTAGAAGTGATATTGCTGAGTCATGTGGTAATTCTATATGTAACATTCCACAGTGGCTGCACCGGTTTGCATTCCCAAGTGTTTTTTCCTCACATCCTCTCCAACATTGTTATTTTTCATTTTTTTTGAAAAGTAGTCATTCTTGTGGGTATGAAGTGGTATCTCATTATGGTTTTGATTTGCATTTCCCAAATGACTAATGATGTTGAATATCTTTCATGTGCTTTTTGGCTATTTGTATATCTTTGGAGAAATGTCTGTTCAGTCTTTTGCCCATTTTTAATTGGGTTGTTTATCTTTTTGCTGTTAAGTTGTAGGATTTCTTTAAATAGTCTGGGTATTAAACTCTGATTGGATATGTGATTTCCAAATATTTTCTCTCATTTTGTAAATTTTCTTTTTACTTTAATGATAAAGCCCTTTGTAGAAAAGTTTTTGATTTTCATGAAGTCCCATTAATCTATCCATCCATCTGTCTGTCTATCTATCTATCTATTGCTTGTGCTTTGTTATAAAGTCTAAGAAAGCATTGCTGAATGCAAGGTTTTGAAGATGCTTCCCTATGTTTTCTTCTAGGAGTTTTATGGTTTTGGTTCTTATATTTAGGTCTTTGATCCACTTTGGGTTAATTTTGTGTATGGTAAAAGATAGTTGTCTACCTCCATTCTTTTGCATATAGATATCCACTTTTCCTAGCACCATTTGTTGAGAGATTATTCTTTCCCAATTGAATGGCCTTGGCACCCTCATCAAAAATCAACTGGTGCTAAGTGGGAGGGTTGATTTCTGACCTCGCAATTTGATTCTACTAGTCTGTGTCTTTCCTTGTGCCAGGACTATGCTATTTTTGGTACCATAGTTTTGTAATAAATTTTAAAATTGGGAAGTGTGACTTCTCCAACTTCTTTTTCAACATGGCTTTGGCTATTCAAGATGGCTTTATACTTCCATATAAATATGATGTTCAGCTTTTGCATTTCTGCAAAAAAGGCTGTTGCAATTTTGATTGGGATTGCACTGTGTCTGTAAATCGCTTTGGGTGGAATTCACATTTTTACAATATTTAGATTTTCAATCCATGTACCTGGAATGTCTTTCCATTTATTTAAGTCTTCTTTGATCTTTTTAAGCAATGTTTTGCAGTTTTCCACATATAAGTTATTTACCTCCTTTGTTAAACTTATTCCTAGATATTTGATTCTTTTGGTTGCTGTTGTAAATGGAATTTTTCCCTTGGTTTTCTCTTCAGAGTATTTATTACTAGTGTACAGAAACACTACTGATTTTTGGGTGTTGATTTTGTCCCTTGCCACTTTGCTGAATTTGATTATTAGCCCTAGTAACTTTGTTGTGGATTTTTCAGGATGTTCTATATATAGGATCATGCATCATAAAAAAGAGAAAGTTTTACTTCTTTTTTTCCAATTTGGATGCATTTATTTATTTTTTTTTGCCTAACTGCTCTCGCTAGAATTTCCCGTATATGCTGAATAAGTGGTGACAGTGGGCATCCTTGTCTTTTTCCTGATCTTAGAGGGAAACCTTCAGTCTTTACCCATTGAAAAGGATGTTAGTTGTTGTTTTTTTCTCATATATGCTCTTTATCCTGTTGAGGACGTTTTCCAATATTCCTAGTTTTACAATTGTTTTTATCAAGAAGGGGTAGAGTATTTTGTCAAATGCCTCTTCTGCATCGATTCAGTTGATCACATGATTCTTTAAGTTCACTCTATTAGTGTGGTGTATTGCATATATTGATTTTGTGCTGAGCCACCTTGCCTACCTGGCGTACATGATGCTTGATCATGATGAACAATTCTTCCAATGTACTGTGGATTCGGTTTGCTAGTATGTTGAGGTTTTTTAGCATGGGCAGGCACTGGGAATCGAACCCAGGTCTCCAGTATGGCAGGCGAGAACTCTGCCTGCTGAGCCATGGTTGCACTGTCCTTTTGAGGAATTTTGCATCTAAATTCATAAGAGATAATGGCCTCTAGTTTTCTTTTCTCGTGGTGTCTTTATCTGGCTTTGGTATTAGGATGATATTGGCCTAAATAGAATGAGTTAAGAAGTGTCCCTCCCTTCAACTTTTTGGAAAAGTTTCAGGAGGACCAGTGTGTTAATTCTTCTTGGAATATTTGGTAAAATTCACCAGTGAAGCCATCTGGTTCAGGATTTTCCTTTGTTGGGAGGTTTTTGATTTAGTCTCTTTAACTGTTATTTGTCTGTTGAAATCTATTTCTTTTTGAGTCAATGTGGTTAGTTTGTGTGTTTCAAGAAATTTTCCCATTTCTTCTAGGTTATCTAATATGTTTGTTTATAGTTGTTCATAGTATCCGCTTACATACATTATTTTTTATTATTTCAATCCTCCCTTCCCCCACTTAATAGCTATAACTCTTTGTGGTGTTATTTTATTGTTTGCTTTATAATTTATAGAAGGCTTATAATTCAGAGTATATATGGTATATATATTTAATTTATCAAGTCTGTGTACCAATTCATGTTAGTATAAGATTCTTACAACAGTATATTTACATTTCTCTCCTCCCAGGATTTGTGCTATTGTTGTCATACATTTTACTTGCACCTATGTTATAACCCCCACCATATATTTTCCCTTAAACAGTCAATAGTCTTTTAAAGATATTTATTTAATAGGAAAAACAAACTTTTATATTTATCCACAAAGTTGCAGATTCCTGTGCTTGTCATTCCTTTGTACAGATCCAGGTTTCTATCTGGTGTCATTTTCCTTGTCTGAGGGACTGCCTTTGATACGGAACATCCTCTGGTGAGGAATTCTTTCAGCTCTTGTGTGCCTGAAAAAGTCCTTATTTGCCTTGCTTTTGAAAGATATATTCCTTGGGTTTAGAGCCCTAACTTGAGTCTTTTAAACTCACAACATTAAAGTCACTCTGCTGACTCACACTGTTTCCATCTACAAATGTGCTGTTCTTATCCTGGCACTCTCTGTGTGATGTGTTTTATCGCAACTTGGCTACTTTTACGATTTTAAAATTTATCTGATTTTAACTTTTTTGATTAAGATATGCTGTAGGGTAGTCCCCTTAATTTTTTTGTGCTTTAGTTTGTAGCTTATTTTCGACCAAACAAGAAAAAAAATCAGCCATTATTTCTTCTAGTATTTTTTTCTGCTTCCTCAGAGGCGGCCGGTTTGCCATTTATTAGGCCGGGTGAAGCTGTTCCATTGCTCCCTGATGCTCTATTCTTTGTTATTCAGTTTTCTTTTCTCTGTTTCATTTTAGCTCATTTCTATTGCTGTGTTTTCAACTTCATTAATCTTTTTTTCTAATGTCTAAATTACTTTCATTCCCATCCAGTTTATATTTTAAGCTCAGACATTGCAATTTTCATCTCTAGAAGGTTAATTTGGGCTTTTTAATCTCTGCTACATGCTTTTCTCTAGCTTCTTGAACATATGGAATGAAGTTCTAATAATTCTTTTAATTTTTTTTTTGTCTACTAATTATATCATTAGTGTCATTTCTGGGTCGGTTTCTATTGATTTTTTTCCTTTTCATTCTGAGTCTTATTTTCTAGCTTTACATACCTGGTAATTTTTGATTGGCTGCCAGTGCTGGATATTTTTTTCTGTTCCTATAAATCTCCTTGAGCATGGATCTAGGATATACTTAGTTTACTTGGAAACAGTGTAACCCTTCAGGCCTTGCTTTTAGGGTTTGTTAGACAGTGCTGGAGCAGGCTTAGGTGAGGGCTAACTTTGCTGAGTGCTGGGCACTCCACAAGGCCCCTGTGTCCTGAGGTTTCCTACTCTAGTGGTGGAACAGCATCTACTGTCAGCCCCTGTGAGTTTCAGGCATCGCACCACTAGTCCTTTGGTTGACTTTTTCCTTGGCTTTGCATCGTTGCTTCACACACACGTGGCGATGACCACTCAGCTGCAGACTCAAGGAGGCCCCAGTCAGATCTCTGGAGTCCTCAATCTCGGCAGCTCTCCCGTCTTGGGAACTTTGTCTTGTAGATGCCACCTGCCTTATTCTCCCTGCACTCACAGCACCTCTTCTCAACTAGGGGAGGCCCCTGGGCTTTACTTGGGTTCCTTCTTCCTGAGTGCAGGCCCAAAACTTTATCATGCAGAAGCTGGGAGGCTTACCTAATTTGTTTCAGGATCACTTCTTTCATTGCCTGATGTCCAGTGTCTGGAAGCACTACTGTGTGTTACATTCGTCCCGTTTTTCAGTTGTTTCAGACAGGAGGGTAAATCTGGTTCTGTCGCTTCACTGTGGCCAGAAGTGGCAGCCTTGGCTTGTCCTCTGCACAGAGTTCAGCCTTGGCTTGTCCTCTGCAGTTCCCGTCTTAAGAGAACCCTGAGTGGGCCCCTCTCAGAGTTGGGACATCTGACTTCTGAGCAGGAAGTCCACGTCACAGATGCTCCTATCTGACCGATGTCTTGCTCTTCACATCTTACCCAAGGTGACAGATGCCACAGCAGCTGGGGCAGAATTCAGGGTGAGGGAGACGACTCATTTTCCACCTTCCTTCCTTCCTTCCTGCCTGCCTCCTCCCTCTCTCCCATTATTTGCCCAGGGCACCCAGGCAGAGTAAAGCCTCCCAAAGAGTGGCAGCCGGATGGTGGTGGGAACAGCATGGCATGGTCCTTACCTTTGTAGGTCAAGAGACTACTTTATGCTTGCTCCAAAAAGCCACTGAATGGGGGGGGGGGTTGGTTGGAGGGGGGACAAACTGCGGCAGTACTAGGGAGGTACTGACCTTCCCTTACTGAGCACCACGTGCCAGGTGCTGAAACAGAGCAAGAAAGAGTGCACCTGCGTCTGTTTCCGCCGGAAACGACCCACAGTTTATAACTCGACTTCTTTGGAAGCAAGGTACCGCAGCTCCTAACCGTGGACATCTCCGGGAGTTGTGACCGCTGTCGGCTTGTCCTCAGGGCCTCGCGTCCCGGGCCTCAGCCCGCGCGCCCGCCCCCGCCACGGCCTCTTGTGTTGCAGGTTCCCGCGCCTGCACAGCGCCGTGATCCGCACCCTCGTGCTCCTGCAGCACTACGCGGCCGCCCTGATGGCCGTGCGCGGCCTCCCGCAGATGCGGAGCCGCACGTCGGTGGAGACACTGGCCATGGCGCAGGGCCTCCTCGGCGCCCCCGGGCGCTGCCGCTGCGGCCGCGGTCCCATGGTGCTGCTGCGTGCGCCCTGCGCGGCCCTGGCGGCCGCGGCCTTCGAGCGGCTGGCCCGAGTGCGCGAGCGCCTGGCGCTGCAGCGGCGCTTCGAGATCATCCTGGCCCAGCCCGGCGCCGGCCTCACCGTGGGGCAGCACTTCGTGCAGCAGCTCAAGGTGGGCGCGGGGGTGGCGCTGGAGCCGGGGGAGGGGCCTTCCCGCCAGCGCACCTGCGTGTCCCCCACCTGCAGGCCGATTGCCCAGCCCGCCCCCTCAAGCGCACGCTCCTGTTCCCAGCTCCCGGGGTCCAGGAACTTTTCTTTCTACCCAGGGTGCATTTCCCTCTTCTGTTGAGCTCCTGCTTCTAGGCCTTTAGACCTCAGCTCACACCAATGGGGGTGGGTGGTGGGTGGGAAGGGGGCTGGTGTGCTGCCCCCTCTTGTTGCCCTGTCCCCTCTGCTGACCACCACCAGCACTTACCTCCCCACCTTCCAGTGCGTTCCTGCTGGTCCCATGCCAGGCACATGCCTGGCTCTCACTCCCTAAACCAAGAGACAAGGGAGAAAACAGTCTAGGGAAAGAACATTAAGAAAATAAGTGGGTGGAAAATGTGATTGCAGGGATGATGACATCACTGACAGCAGGTGGGAAAGAACCTTAGGGGAAACTGAGGACATGAGTTTCCTCCTGAAGCCTCAGTCAGTTAACAGACGTTTGAGAGCATCTAAGATGTAGCAGGCAGGGCTCTGGGTGGCTGGGAAGACAGATGCAGGGGGGAGCTGGATAAGGTGCTTATTTGCAGCATAGAAAAGTTTCCTGCCCGTTGAAGGACTGGCTGGGAAGGCTTTACTCAACAGAAAGTGTTTAAAGAAGACAGCAAGGTCCCCTGGGCCTGCTTATTCCTCTTTAATTATCTGCAGATGTGGCAGAAAATTGACGATGCAGAATGGAGACCTCAGACTTACCTGGAGTTGGAGGGCCTGCCTTGCATCCTGATATTCAGTGGGATGGAGCCACACGGGGAATCTCTGCCCAGGTGAGTGGAGGGTCCTGCCCCTGGGAGAGTCTCGGGGTGGGGTGCTGCCCAGAGGTGCTGTTCCTGCCTGTCCCTGGGTGCCTTCGTGTCCACAGGCAGTGCAGGTTTGTGTGTTTATGCTGAGGGTTGTCGGGTCACTGGTGGTAATGGGTGAGGGAAGGGGTGGTGGCAGGTCCTGGGGTGCCGCGCTCTGCAGCCACATTGGGGTCTCAGACCCCCACTGGTGTCTCCCCATCGGGGGTTGCTGGGTGGGGGCAGGGTGGTGTTTATGAAAGCGTCCCATCCCTCCTGAGAATGGGTGCTCTCTTCCACTGGTCCCCACATCCCCGTGGCTATAAGATGTCCTATGGGGAGTGGGGCGTGCGGGGTTGCTCAGGAAGGGGCTGCTTCTTCCAGCACAAACTGGGGACCCCCTGGTTTCCATTCACAGAGCCCTCCGTCCTGACAAGGGAAGGCGTGGTTGTCCCATCCATAGACGGCGCTCCGTCAAAACGTGCTGCGGGAATGTCCTTCCTTTGTTTCCTGCCAGGTCCCTTCGGTACTGTGACCTGCGTTTGATGAACTCTTCCTGCCTGGTGAGAGCAGCCTTGGAGCAGGAGCTCGGCCTGGCTGCCTGCCTGGTTGGTGAGGAGGCGCCCCTGGAGAAGGGGGCCCCAAACAAAGCCCTGGAGAGTGACATGGACAATGGAAATGAGCAGCTGGGGAAAGAAGGTGAGGCGGGCGCCTGCCACCCCCAGCTCCTGCCTGGAGCTCCTCCTGGATGGTGGTCTCAAGGCAGCTGTGCACACATCTGGACAGCTATCTTCACTGCCTTGGCCACTCCAGGACCAAGAGAAGTCTTTGACGAAGGAAATGGCACAGCCTGCATCGAATTCAGATGGAACATTTTTCTCTTTTTGGTGGCATGAGAAAATGGAAACTCCTATCAGTTCTTCCTAGCTCGAGAATTCTTTTAAAAAAAAAATTTTTTTTAAACACCAAAAAAAACACCAAACAAACGCAAACATTCTTAACTTTTGATCATACCGGTCTACATATATAATCAGTAATTCACAATATCATCACATAGTTGCATATTCATCATCATGATCATTTCTTGGAACAGTTGCATCTATTCAGAAAAAGGAATAAAAAGAAAGCAGAAAAAAATGTATACATACCATACCCCTTACCCCTCCTTTTCATTGATCACTAGCATTTCCAACTAAATTTATTTTAACATTTGTCGCCCCTATTATTTACTTTTATTCCATGTGTTTTACTCATCTGTTGACAAGGTTAGCTGGAGGATTCTTAGAGAATAGGATGGAAAATTTAGATTTCTTAGGGTTCAAGTTCATCGTTTGTTCAAATTGTTAAGAATTCTGCCACATGTATGATTCACTTGCTTATTTATTTTAGATGAATCAGCTCACCAGTATGCTGTCCTTTACAGGGATTTATGACAATAGGCCAGTGCATTTGCAGACTCTTAGAATCTGACGCTGTATTTTTAATAAGATTCGTAAGTCAGACCAGTGCAAGGCATTTGGCTGTAGTTAAGGGCATAGTAGAAAACATAAAAAGCCAACAGTGTGAATAGAAAGGTCTTGTGAAGGAGTGTGGCTAGTGGAACCCCGGACCCCAAGCCTTCTCAGTCTGCTGACCCCGTGGCTTAGGGCGAGTCGTTCACCTGTCAGGCAGGTGTTGGGAGACCTGTCCTACGCCCTCCCTGTTGCTACAGTGATCTTTCAGAAGCACGAGTTCCCTGCCCCCCGGGGGGATAAACCTGCACTCCTTGGCATTTCACTCCCCTCCCCTGTGCTACTCCTTCTCCGGTGCCCCGCCCCAGCCACGATGCATGGCTGCACAAAGCTTGTGGCTGTGCCTGGAGGTGTGCGTACGTGGCCTCCGGGCCACATGGTGCTTTAGCTGCTTGGTGCTCCCTCCTCTGACTTCCACCAGGGTTTCCCTTCAGTTTTCAGTGCCACGTCACCTCCCCCAGGAAGCCCACCGTGCCTCGGGGCTCCCTGGCCCCTTTCTCCCAAAGCTGTGTGTGGCCCCTTTCTCCTAAAGTGATGGTGGGACGGATGGATGAGGCGAGCAAACACCCTTTATGAATTATGTGGTGCTGGGGGAATGTCAAGGGTGAGGATCATGAAGCGATTTCGGTGTGTTTGTTTCGAAACAGGCTCCACCTCGGAGAAGAGAAGTCCCACGGGCAGGGAAAGGCCGTGCTCGCGTGGCTCTGCATCTTCGTCCCTGTCCTCTAAATCGTCCGGTGAGTCTCCCGCGTGGGACATGATGGACCTGGGCTTCAGAAACGCAAGGAATTATAAGGGTCACTTGCTGATCCTTTATTTTCAACCAGAACTGGGGAGAGAGGGAAGCCTTTGAACCACCGGACTTTCTAGAGAATAAAGGTTATCTCGGTCGGGACTGAGAACTTGGAGACTTTGGGGGAAATTGCAAGTTTCAGTCACCTCTCTTTTCCGGAAGATTGGTGTGTCCTGTGCTGCGGGTGGAAGAGTGAGTGGGTGTGAGCACCCTTCGCTGGGAGCTCGCCCATAGGGCTGCTGGCTCTGGGCACTGGCTGTGCCCTCTGGGAGGCCCAGGGCTGGGGCAGGTGTGCTTGTCAGCTCTGATGCAGAGAAGAAGAGCCAACAGCTTTCACTGGGGAAAGCAACCAAAGGCACCACTGAGCCCTGAACCCAGAGGCGTGATGGATTCGGCTCAGGTGGAGGGCAGATTCAAGGCAGGGAGCAGCCACTGAGGGTTTTAGAGAGCAGCTGACACTTGGTGGCTTTGGCGTAGTATGTGCAGTGAAAGTACGTGCGGTTCCGAGAGCTGGGGTGCCCAGGGGGCTACAGACTGGAGCGGGTGGGGGGGCACAGCTGTGCTCAGGTGTGGCCTGGAAGAGCCTGTGGTGTGATCGAGTTGGGAGAGGGTAGGGAGCACAGGAGGTTTGCCTGGGTAGCTTGGTTGTTCTTCTCACCTGGCCTCTTGCCACGGGGGAGCCCCGTTGTTGCCCGCTGAGTGGAGTCAAAGAGCCCTAAGCAATCACAGGGCCTTTTGCTCTGTCTAGAGGAAGATAGGATTCCTAATGCAGGGCTCAGGCAGCAAAGCCCAGTGCTGCAGCCTCGAGGACCTTTGGGGAGCCTGGGGCCCTGGAAGGAAGCTCGCAGATGGGGAAGGAGCCTGCATCACTCAGAGGGGCCCAGCTAACTTGCAGCCTCTCTCCTCTTGTAGGGTCTCCAGCCAGGGGCGGTGGTGACGTTCTCAGAGAGGGTCTCTCAGAGGGTGCTGAGAGCTTAGGGGTCTCTTCACAGAGGCACACTAGGGAGTCAGGGTTGGGACCAGGGCAGGGGGTGGCACCTCTCCTTTATAGACCAATGGTCTCTAGTGATTCAAGAGGGACAAACTGAGGTCCAGCGGTAGACAGATGGGAACACACTCTGGAATCTGTCCTCAGATTCCTGCAGACACCTCTCCCCAAACTAGGGCAGTGGGTGGAGACTCTGCACCTTGGGGTCCACTCTGAGTCTCGTGTCCCCTGGAGAATGAGTGGGGACCTCTGTGGTCCTAGGGTCCGCTCTGAGTCTTGTGTCTCTCTCCAGGCCTTTCACACCCAGCTATGCCCCGGTGACCCCCCACAGTCTCCCCATCCCTGTTCTCAAATCCTCCACCAATGGACAGGTCACCTTGGTGGGGTGAGAAGTGGATGCAGACGGCCTCCTTCATGCTGCTGGGGTGGAAGGAGGAGGTCACTGAGAGAGGAAGGAAAGGGGTGTCAGGACAGCCTGAGCTGACTGCACCTGCTGGGATATACCTCGGAGTCATCGCGCATGCCCCTTCTCCCTGGAGCCCACAGGGTTAAGATAAAGGTGCTGCTTTTTGCGAACCCCCTGCCTGCAGAAGTACAGTGAGTGGTTTGCAGGTGCTAGGAGAGACGAGGCACAGGGCTCCTTCATGCAGTGACCACACTGCAGGCGCCAGCCCTCGGGGTGCAGCTGATGGCTTCTTCTCTCCCCAGGCTCGAGGTGCAGCTCATGCTTCTTCTCTCCCCAGGCTCCACACTCTGCAGTGAGTCCTCGGGCCCAGTGGGACCCCCACCCGGAGAGCGGGCAAAGCAGGCAGAGCAGGCCTGGGGGTCAGCCGGCAGCACCACTGAGGGGCCCACCGCCCCGCCTGAGCAGTGGGGACACCCAGCAGATCCAGGCCCCTGGCCCGACACCGGTCTCAGGCCAGGCCAGACCCATGTTCCTGAGCCGGCCAACTCGTCCACCTCCTCCCTGTGTGCCCTGACCAGGGCCTGCCGGCGGCCGCCGGTGGTCGTCCTGCCCAAGCTGGTGCACGACCTGCTCACGTCCACAGACAGCAGCGGCCTGCCCAAGGCCACCTCGCTCCTACCTGCGCCCTCGGTCATGTGGACCAGCTCCTTCCGGCCCCTGCTCAGCAGGGCCACGACGGCCACTGAGCAGTCCCTCTACTACCGGCAGTGGACGGTGCCGCAGCCCAGCCACGCCGACTACAGCCACCCCCCTTCCGCCCGTGGAGGCAGCTTCCACCCCCGGAGGCTGCTGCTCAGCGGACCCCCCCAGGTGCATGCTGGGCCCCACGCTGGCGGCCTGTACCCCCAGACCCACTCCCAGGCCATCTGCTCCCCCAGACTCACTCTCGCTCAGCCGCTGTCTGCATTTGTGTCGCGGGCAGGGGTTGGGGGTCTGAAATCCCCCTTTACTGGCCTCGGCTATTCCCAGGGCAGAGGCCTCTGCGGCATGGGGTGATTTTCTTGTCTGACACCAGTCCCTCCTCCTCGACGGGCCCTCTGTGGCCTCTTGCTCCTGCACACTGTGGCTCTCTGCTTCCTTCTGTCCTTCCGCCCTCACGGCAGGCCTGCCAGGTCTGCGTGCACACCGAGAGATCAGCACGAGGCCAGTTCTGCCCTGGGAGGTTTCAGTGGAACGCTGGAGGCAGGAGGGCTGCTCCCCAT
This sequence comes from Myrmecophaga tridactyla, assembly GCA_004026745.1. NCBI lineage: Eukaryota > Metazoa > Chordata > Mammalia > Pilosa > Myrmecophagidae > Myrmecophaga > Myrmecophaga tridactyla. The sequence continues at coordinate 17,588 of PVIY010037384.1, forward strand.
CCCAGCGCTCCCCAACTCATAACAATCAAGGACCCTTTTCACCTGTCAAATGGCAAAAATCTAACAGTGTGCATGTTTGGTGCTTCATGAGCACGTGGGAGAAGGGGCTCGGTGGCGGCCTTAGGGAGTTGCTTTGGCAGGAAGTGCAGGTGTGAATAGGGGCTGCTGGGCACTGGCTTACCTGGCATGTGGGCAGGTCACGGGCCTTCCCAGGGCCTCAGTGCCCTCTTCTCAGAATGAAGAAAGTAGCAGCACCCTTAGCGTAGAAGTGGCGTGAGAGCCTAACGAGGGTGATTGTAGAGCGGCTGGAATCTCTCCTGGCCCAGAGAGAGCAGTTAACATCGTGTCGTCCCACCTCCTTTTTGCACCTACTGTTGAAGGTGTGCTACCTTTGACCCAGAAAGTTCATTTTCAGGAATCTGTCCCTCATGCACGAAGCTATGTATGCATAAGAATACTCATTTTAGAGCCATTTACTTCAGTGACATCGATTCAGCCTTGGGTGAATAGATTTGGGCATGACTGTGCCATGGAATTCAGCCATAGAAAGTGTCAGGTAGAGCTCTAGATACTGACATTGGCGTTTCTCTAAAAATACTAAATGCAAAATATCAAGTTACAAAATAATATATGTAGTGTAATATCAATTAGAAAAACACATCAATGGGTGTGCATATGTGTGAAAATGCCTAGGAAGACTCTGACCTGATCGCCACTGAAATGTTCCCCAGGAAGAGGAGTGAGATTTGGGGAGCAGGAGTGGGAATATTATAACTTTCAACTTCCTTACCCCACTGTATTGCTTGAACTTCATAAATGAGTGTATATGAGTTTTGGTAATTTAAAAAAGCAGGAAAAAAGGAAATATTTTAAAAAGGCACCCCTGCTTTCCCCATACCCTCATGTATTGTATGTTATCAGTCTTTAAGATTTTTGCCCGTTTGATAGGTGAAAAAACAGTATATTGTAGTTTTATTGATAAAGTTGAACATATTTTTATATATTTATTGGTTTGGGAATTTCTTTTTCAGTGATTTTCTCTTTTCTTGTTTTCCTTTGGGCTGTTTTTCATCTTGTTGATTTGTAGGAGCTCTTTAGATATTATAGCTTTTAATCCATTGTTGCAGGTGTTGTAAATAGTTCCTCATGCCTCCACCCCTGTTGTCCATCTTATTCTCCTTTTTAAAGTGAGCTATTTTTATTCATCAACATTTGTTGAATTCTGTTTATGAACCAGGTATTTGGGCCAAGAACTTGGAAAGTGCTTTCCTAGAGTTATGGGGGGGGGGGGGAGAGGTTTTAGGCTAGCCAACAGGCACCTTTTTAACCAAATATATAACCAAAACTAAGACTAACAGTCCAGTCAGTGTGCTAGCCTTGTGCTGGGCTGAGGAAGCTACAGACTCTATGACATAAGAAGAAATAGAAGGAAGAAGAGAAAAATAATTTTCTCTTTTTACCCTGGCCTTAAGAAGAGAGAATCACGATGCCTAATTATTGTCTTTTACATTGAATTTTGACATCTTACCACAGACATATCAATAAAGACAAGAATAGAGATTATGTAATTATGCAAGTTGTTTAGACATTATTACATTTATACTGTCAGTTCATTTGCTTTTAAAGCAACCTTTCTTAAACTTATGAAAAAGCCCTGTTTCTAACAGCTTACAACATGTACGTTAAATCTGAAGTTAAAATCTGAAGACTCATTTGCAGTGACTCACAAGATGTATGTGCTGCCAGCCTCGTGGTTTTTGGGTTGCCTTTCCCTCAAATGTCTGCACCCTTTGGGATCTCGTTTTAGTTGAATGAGACCTTCGGGCGAGGTGCCGGCCTACGGCACGTGTTGCCAACGGCGCCGGGATGTGGACAGGGGTGCGCTGTTAGCTCTTCTTTCAACGTCTTTCCAGGTTGGGAAGACAGGTGCCTACCTGGAGTTCCTCCGTATTTTATCCCGAATGCTCGTTCGGCTGACCGAAGTGGATGTGTACGACGAAGAAGAGATCAACACCCGTGAGTTGATGCCCAGTGCACAGGTTGGGGGCGTCTTTCTCAACTCTCCAGAGGCTCGAATTGTGTCTTTGACTTTCTAGGTGGAATGATCAGATTATGATTAGTCCAAAAGGCCTTTTCCTTGCAGTCATTTTGCGCCATATCAGAATTGCACCCTGGAGGCCTTTGTTGGGATACAATTACTAATCTAAAAATAATTACAGTTTATTGAGGACCTTCCACGTGTTAAGCATTGTGCTAGATGCTTACACAGAATTACCACATTTTATTTTTTCTATGCCACACCATGAGGTAGATACCGTATTCCCATTTTCTTGATAAGTAATAGGCTCAGGGGCCAAGCTGGGAGGTGGCAAAGCTGGAATTAAACCAGATTTGACCGATGCCTCTAGAAAACAGAGTTTTCCATCAGAAGAGGTTTTTCCCTCTTTGGAATTTATTTCCCACCCAAGCAAAAAAGCACTTGGGGTTTTTTTGGGTCAATATCTTGGGGCAAAACAAAAATATTCATGTGGGGGAAGATGCTTCTCTCTTTGTTCACTGGACATAATTTGACTGACGTAATTGCCTGATTGAGGTAATTCTCTGTGAACAGCTGTTTTGTGCTAGTTGTAAGGCCACTCTCCATTTCCCCTCCACACATCCCTCTCCGTCGTTCATAAATTTGGTCTGGCTGGTGCATCTCTTGCTTTGGGTATGGAAATTCATTGTGTCATTGAGAAAGAGTGCCAAGAAGCTGTGCTATCTAAAAGCAAGTCTTTAAATGCTCTTGGCTGTGGTTAAGTTTTTGCTTGGAGAAGATTTGGAACCCAGGATGCCAATCCAGCTTTTTTCTTTTTTTATTAGTTAAATGTAGGTTTACAGAAAAATCATGCAGAAAATAGAGAGTTCCACAATACCCCCTCTAGTATTAGTGCAGTTATTAGTGCTGCCTTTGTTCACAGTAATGAAAGGACATTATTATAACTGTACTCTAGCCCATGCTTTGTGCTAAGGTTCACCGTTTGTGTTGTAGTTTTATGGCATTAAAAAAAATTTTATTCTAGTAACCATATATATACAATAAAATTTCCATCCAGTTCTTTGTCTTTCCTTTAAGGAAAGGGGAGTTTCTTTATGCATGCTCTGGATTGTCCACCATTTGTACATTTGAAACTGAATTTCAGATGAACACCAGGAGGTGTGCTGAGCTTCTGTCTCCTTGCTTTCTTGGACATATCAAGGATAAGGACAGGATTTGAACTCAGTATGTTAAAACTCAAAGCCCATTCTCCTAATGTCTTACCACCTCAGGCTTCTCTTTTGCAAAATGGAGAGAGTTCCTGCTTGACAGGGTGTTATGACGGACATATGATGTCACACAGATGGAGTTCAGAGCACCTTTTGAATACACAATCAGTGCTGCTCCCCTGTCCCTTATTTATGGGCACGGGCTCTGCCCACACACCATGGAGTGGGTTTAGTGTGTGTGTACACACACACACACACACACATTATTGAATTGGACCAACTAGATGTTTTTACCTTTAGCCTACAAATATTTACTGAGCCCCATAGACTATACCAATCCTAATGTAATGTGAAACCTAGCAGTGAAGGAATGGGGTTTAGGCTGCGGATGTTGGCACTCAGAAGGGAGAACTCAACGGGTGGAGTGATGTGAGCTGTGGAGCATTTACATACAAGGAGGCAAGAAAGTAGAATACATTAGTTTCAGGCATAAATAAGTTTGGGGGATGGTGCTGGGAGGAAGCCCAGAGCACAGGTGAGTATGTTGGGTGAGCCCTTGGAGTAGGTGAGCAAGTGGCAGGCAGAGGGCAGACCTGCCCCCTGAGGCATTGGGTCTCAGCCTGTGTCTCTGGGTGGAGAGAGTGGGGCCGTGTGCCAGGAGCTCCGGGGCACGGTGGGCTTCCAAGAACCCAGCTGGGTCTCGGCATTGTCCCCGTGCCTCGTTCTCACTTGCCTTTTGGTCACTGTGTTTCTGTCCATCTTGCAGACCTCCGAGAGGAATCGGATCAGCAGTACCTCCAGCTCAGTGACCCCTGGCCTGACCTGGAGCTATTCAAGAAGATGCCTTTCGACTATGTCATTCACGACCCGAAGTACGAGGACGCCAGTATCATCTGTTCGCATCGTCAAGGCACGAAGAGTGAAGGTCAGACTCTCGTTCAGCTTCTTGTGAAGTACACAGAAGCAGCCTCTGAAAGGGAGGGGCTGGATTCTGTGAATGCTGCTGCTGTTTAACCAGCACACCCAGCCTAGAGCTGGGATGGCACTGTGCAGAGGAGGAGGCACCCCAAAGCCTAGGAAGGGGAGCCAGGCTGCTCAGGGGATGCTGAACAGGGAGGAGGACTCCTCTGGTGATTTGTCCTTGTCAGAGTCGTCTGAGGTTCTGATTAAGACAGGGTACAGATGTATATGCTTATTTGTGAATCTGGAATTGTCATAAAATGAGCACACACATTTCCCTCTCCTTTACCCTCAGTCTCTCATTTTCTCTCTTCTTTGGGGTCTCTACTTTTCACAGTATCGTTACCCTGTGATGTTTCAGGGTCACCATCCACATGCAGTAGTTATTACCAGTCAGTGTGATTACAAGCCACGAATAGAAGAGTCTGGCCCCTGAATGGGGGAGTCTCCCTGTTGAGCCACTGCTCTTAGAACAGACCACGTTCCTGGAAGCCTCCTTCTGCAGGCCAGACTCTGATTAAGGTTGTGTTAGGAGCCTGATCCTGCCAAGTCATTTGAAAAAACTGGGAGCGGCTCCTCTGCTTTACAGTATTTGATCACTAGGCAATCCGTTTAAATTGCAGTGTAGTGGGTCCTTTACCACGCCTTCATAACCTTCCCAGATCAGGGGATGAGGTACACTTCGTTTGCCGTGTGAGCATCATCTCTTTTTCCGTCTTTCACGCTGAGACTTTGTGTTTTGACCAGCTGAGTCACCTGGTCAAAGGCGGTCCTGGCCCACCACACAAGCCCTTCTTTCGACTCCTCCTTTTGGCAGTTCAGTTAGTTTCAATTTGGGCACGCAGGGGTATATTTGCTGTGCGTCCCGCTGCTGTTTACCAATGCTGGGGAATTCTGTGCAGACAGAGGGACGGCCCGGAAGGCAGAGGACCCCTGTGGGCGGCGCCAGACGGCACGCGTGCGGCTCTCCAAGTACGCGGCGCACAGCACGTACCACCACTGCGGGCAGTGCCACCAGTACCGGGGCCTTCAGCCCCGCTGCCAGGTAGGCCACGGGCCGGTGCTTGGCGCGCACCCGCCCCCCTCTCGCTCTGCATGGTGCCCGGCGCGCATGCGCTCCCCACTAGCACAGCATGGTGCTCGGCGCTGCACGGTGCTTGGCGCGCACCCGCCCCCCTCTCGCTCTGCACTGTGCCCGGCGCGCACGTGCTCGGTGCTGCGCGGTGCCCGGCCCGCACGCGCTCCCCGCTCGCTCTGCATGGTGCCGTCCCTGCTTGTACCAGCGCGTTCTCGGGTCTCCTGATCGTTCACTGCAGAGGACATGGGCAGTTCCTGAAGCCCTTGCTCCCCATCTGCATGCATCTCTCTTCTGTAATCGCTGAAATTACTGCTCTCAGGAGCCAGCCGTGTTTCTCCTGTAGTGACACCTTCCCAGCGGCAAAGTTAACAGATGTAGATGAGCCAGCTTTTCTTTATGTCCTAGCAATCTCAAAAGTTTGCTTCAGCGGATGCTTACCCATCTCAAAAGTTTGCTTCAGCGGATGCTTACCCAGTGATGTGAAACGGGCCTTGATGCCCAGACACACGGAAACTCTTTAGAACAAAGTGAAGGGGGAGAAGAGAAATGTGGTGAGGTCTAGATAGTCTGTCGGTAAGGAGAGGCGTTTGCATTTATTGAGCGCCTGCTGTGTGTCAGGCGACTTTGCGGGGTGCTTTAGATGCATCAGTGCTTCCTGGCCTTCTTATGTGTCGAAAAGGCTGTCCAGAGTGAGAGGCTGGTGACTGGAGCTTGGCTGTCCAGGCAATTGGACACTGGACATCTGGGTCACTGCGGGATTGTGTTCCAGCCCCACCTTAACCCTTTCATGTACACTGCTTAGGAAACTCGTGCCTAGTTCCTTGTTCATTCTCACCAAAAACCATAGGGCAGTACATTATCCCCACTGGACACATAAGGGGGCTTTGGAGAATCAGTATCGTTTGCCAAAAGGTCAAAGCAAATAGGAGAGAGGAGAGCATGGCCTGGAGAGGAGATGTGCCTGCCCAGCGGGCACGGTGACTCTAATGGGGTAGAGTGGAGCATACAGAGCAAGTGGTGGGGGTCCCTGAGGGCGGCTGGGGAGGTGGAGCAGAGGCCAGAGCACGGCCTGAGCCCTGTCAGCGAACACTCCAGGCGGGCCTGAGGGATGGAGCTGGACCTCTGCAGTGTGGAGGGCCTGTGAGGCTGACTGTTTATGAATGGTAGATGGTATTTCATGTTCAGTGCTTCATTTCAGACCCCAGCAAAGGGAGGAGGGAGGGGGAAGGTCACGGGAGCTGGTGGGAGTGAGCCAGGCACCTGGACAGGGAGCAGAGGTGGGGGGTGGTCCCACCCTGGGCTTAGGAGGGGGTTGGCTGATCTTCCAGTGCTTTTCAGATGACTTAAGACGGCAGCCCTGGCTTCCTCTCTTCATCTTGAAGAGGGAAACGGCAGGCAGGAGGCTTCATTTTCTCAAATCTGCCCTGGCCCTGAGTTTAGCTGCTAAGGAAGTAGTACCTGTTTGTGCTTGATCCTAAAATATTTTTAAGTATTCAGTTTCATTATAGAAGCAATCAGAGCGTTCATATGAGCAATTTTTTCAAGCTTTAAAATAACCTGTAATCCCATTTGCTTCCGGCAAGCTCTTCAAACATTTTTGCATTTTTTTTCTTGGAGATAAATGTATTTTTTTTTGGCATGGGCAGACTCTGGGAAAATGTGTATTTTGAGGTAGAAGAAAACTATCATGAAAACCTTTTCTTGGTTTTGCAATTTAAAGAAGTGAAAGGACTTAAGGGTTTTATCACTTTTCCTGTCAGTAAGTCAGCAATGAGTTCTTGCTTCTTGAAAAAACTCTATCTTGGACTCAGGCTGCTTTAATAGAAGAATGGGGTGCAGGAGAAGGAAGG
>PVIY010037385.1:0-24700 GCA_004026745.1 Myrmecophaga tridactyla
GGGTAAGGATATTTGTTAATAAAAAATGATGGTCCTCTTTTTTCCAGGCTCAAGGGAATACTTTCAACTTTATCAGGCATTTCCTTTGAATATTTTAAGAAATGTTTCTTTCTAGGCAAGAAAATCTGATTACCTAAAAGCTCATACTCTAGGGTACACAAGGGAACTAAGAATTTTGAATTAACTTCTAAATTAATTCAGAACAAAAGAAAAAGAAATGGGAATGTCCAATTCCATCAATACCCATGAAGAGGAGCATTTTCTTATGTCTAGATCTCTGTTTAGGTCCTGCCTTATGATTATCACACACATGCCAGCCCTCTTACTTCCTCTTAGTGCTTTGAGCTGAGCAAATTTGACTTGAGAGACATTCGGAATACACTGCGCAAAATATCATTTCCCCTTTTACCAGATGTAGTGCCCGGTCACCAAGATCCCTGCCCCATACTAATCATGGCTTTGTGTACACTCCTGTCCCCATTAACTAGCGATGACTTGTGTAACCAGAATGATATTCTGGAAATGGTGGAGTGCTACAAAAGACAGCGTTGCCACCATCTTGCTCTCTTTTGGAACACTTTTCCCGGGAGGAGCCAGCTGAAGACACTCATGCAGCCACATGGAGAGATCCTTGTGGCAAGGAACCAAGGCCTCCTGCCAACAGCCAGCAAGATACCAAGGCCTCCTGCCAACAGGCATGGGGGTGAGCATCTCGGAAGTGGATGTTCCAGGCCCAGTCTTGTCTTCAGATGCCTACAACCCTGCCCGACAACTTGACCGCGACCTCAGAGATGCCAAACCAAAACCACCCAGCTAAGTTGCTACTGGTTTCTTAACCCAAGAAACCATGCAATAGAAAATGCTTATTGTATTAAATATTGAGGTAATCTGCTACACAGTAATAGATGACTAACATACAATTTTAATATTGATAATTAAATTTGCTGATGCCATGTTACCAATTATCACATGTTGCCCTCTCAACAAGCTTTTATGAAAGTTCTATTATAATAAATTAAGGCTAAGAGAAGTCACATAGCTACAAAGTATCTGGGTTGAACTCGAACTCAGGTCTGTCTGCCTCCAAAATCCAGGTTTTTAACTATTATACTGAATCATCTGATACTCTATTTTTGTTAAAGCACCAAAATAACTCTGCCAGAACGGACGTTTATCAGTCTCAGCAATTGGTCTGTGAAGGTTTCCCATGCCAGGAAATTAAACCTCTTAGGCAGATTGCTCAGTGTTTCAAAAGATTTCCTTCATTTTTTACTAGCTTATTAACTACTGTGAAAAAATTTAAGTACTTAACAGCCAACATAAAATTCATATGGTCTGTATTACGTGGTGGGTTACCCTATATCCCTCTCTCTCTGCAGTCACTATGGGGCTGTTATTTGAGGAAGTCACTATTCCATTAGGTTAGAGTGCTGAGTTGAGATTTGGCTACCAACAGAAGGTTCTTTTTACCACCATACATTCTCTAATTAGGACAAATGTACCTCTGACTGGAGATCATCTTAAGCAATGTACTGTCATCTCAGGTATAAGGAGTGATAATCTAGCAGGATATCGAGCTTTCCAAAAAGAATAATCTTTAGGTTTTGCATTTCTGACTCACTGGCACCTGTCCATAGAGTTGTGAAATCCTAGAAAGGGTAGACTGATAGAGTAGCAACTTGTAGAATGGTGAATGAGATGAGACAACGTGGTTTAAAAATAATAGCGATAAAGACTAACCTTATATAACCCTTTTAAGTTCATGAAATCTCCTTAGATGTAGGTACTTTCAGGATCCTTCAGGAATCCTTTATCAGAAAAAAATGCCAGAGAAAATGATAATAATGTCAACCATTATCTATCCTATTTTACGAATGAGATTATTGATGCTTAGAGAAATCAAGTAATTCACCCAAAGTCATATAGTTAGTAACTGAACCTGGAACTCAAACTCGAGGCTTCTGATTTCATATTCGAAGCTCTTTCCAGAACCTGATGTATGTGTTAATCATCTTTGCACACCTTAACATATACTAGTCCTACTAAAAATGAGATGAAATTTATATTGCAAGTGGAAGAGAAAGGGGGATGGGTTTCCAGGGAGCCAACCCTATTGGTTGCTTTACTCCCCTTCTTCCTTCTGTGAATATTTACCAAGCAAATGAACGATAACAAAATAAACTGTCATGGAGCTAGATTCCAGGATGATACCCCAAATGGTGCCATATTTGATCATTTGCCTTCACTGGGTAATTTATTATAGACATGAGGGCCATCTTGATACCCCTTTCCCCTACATACCCCTCCTGCACATTATCATTTGAATGAGCAGAGTAAAAGATCATTTTATGGAAGCAGGGATTTCCCAACTAATTCCTATCTAGGCTGGTCCTTTCCGATCACTCTCATTTCAATTCAGCACAGCTTTGGTAATAAATGGCTCACAAAAGATATTGCTTTCATTCAATTCTGCTATATCCCGGCCCATTAATTAAAGCCAGATTCCCAAATAATCTCATGATACTTTTGAGAGTACTAGCTCAGAATTCAATTCTGAGAGGTAAACTGCAATGTGAAAGGAGGCATGAGTCTCTCATTTTCACTCCTCCTACCTCTCGTTTTTTCCCCCTCACGTCCCTCTCTCTCCCAGAAATAGCACAGACATTGCTAAATGCCTCACTGCTAATGAGAAAACCACCTCATTGAAGGTGCTTGGCCCCTATGCGTTTCTTGTCAAAATTTGTTTACCATGAGTAAAGGCCTTTTGAAGAGTAAACTTACACACTATCTGTGTTCTCTTCATAGAAAAGGAATCTTAACCTAAGGCGGGGGCAATTGCATTCCTTTAACCTGAGTTGTGTTTTTTGTGTGTACATGAGTGTTCTTTGCAGCTGCACAGAACTTTGCATTCATTTCATTAATGAGGCTATTTACACAGAGAGTGTTTCTTTTAGCCTTTTATTCTTTCTTACTTTAGAAGGCAATATTTTAATACATGCTTTTTCTTAAAACAGAAAAAAATAGCCACACTGTGAAGGAAACCTTTGATTTACATTACTTTATATGGATGGAAACATGCTGATACAAAAAACAACAATTAAGTTACATTTCCATGAAAATATAAACCTAGAATTGAGGTTGAGTTGTTCAAATTTTGGGTTATTTCTTATTGATAGGGTCCTTACACTTTTTTTTTCAATTACTTCATAAAGTTAGCCTTATTCATATTGAAACCTTTATGATTTTTCTCCAAGGGATTTAGAGACTTGGAACTATATGTTCAAACTATCAAGAGCCAAAGGATTTGTGGTGAACTCAGCAACAGGCAGTCCTGATGTAAATTGCACTCTCCATGTAAAAATAGTCTTCCACTATTAAATAGAATGGATGTTGTTTCTGAGTCTGTACTTCTAAAATGATTTAAATGCCTCATAATATAAGACTGAATTTTTAAATAAATCCATTTAAAATACTGCAAGTGCATTCATTAATTAGAATAACCTCTTAACTTCTATTGTTAACTAGAACCCAATTTTGAAATTTGGACTGGATTTTCCATGACTTACATACATTACAGATTATCACGAAGACCTGATCTGCTGGATCTCATAGTACATACAAATCATTAACCCTTAAAGACCAGCCTCCTGCAGTATTTCCATATATTTTTTACAGTTATGAAAGCATAGGGTTATACTTGACACAGTTGACAAATGATTACTTTTTAGCTATAGACTAGAAATAGGACTCTAACAAATGTACTGTGTTCACTGACTCAAGCCTACATCCTGCCCCAATGGTAACGAATGCCACATTATTACTACCAAAGTAACCAGCATCTGTAATGACCATCAAATGAGGCTCCAACTGTGGAATAGTCTCCTATTAAAAATGTTATTTTCCTGAATTTCCACTATGTATCAACAAACGGGTATTTGAAGAGATTCTTACAGAATTAGAATTGATCATGAGGGATCAACAGAAATGGGACTAGAATCCTTGGCAGAGTTCCAGCATGGCTGGCTTGGTGACTTCAGAACTGAGCTCTTCTCACAAAACAGCAGTCAAAGTAAAATTCACAAATATAAGGATTTTTTTTCAGGTCCTTTCAAACAATATTTCAAAAATGAGAGGTCATTCACTTATATTATACTTGCATTGATTGCCTTAAAATCAATACAGTAATTTAATGAAAATGGTTTTTTTAAATCCTTGCATCATGTTTTAAAAAAGAGTAAGGCAACTTTATAACTTTAATAAATTGAATATCACTAAAACAGTCTGCAGGGTTTTTGTTTACTTAGTCATTTAACATTTGGATTTTGGAGTTACCAGACCTGGCTTAAACTTGAACTCTTCCTTGTATGAGGGAATAAACTTAAAGCAAACTGCTTATTCTTTCTAAGCCTTCATTTCTTCATTAATGAAATGCACATACAGTAAGCTTCATAGTTTCTGTGAGGATTAAATGAGTACTTGGGACATAGTAAAATATAAAATAATGAAAATTATTTTAAAAGTAGTCTACCTACCAATTTTCAGGTGGTTCAATAATTAACAAATTTTTATATGTGGGCAATTTAAATTAATTTAATATATAGTATCATCATAAGTATCAGACACTCTGTCACAGAATTCTGAGAAGGCAATGTCTATCTTATTAAGCAGTTTTCTGAAATACAAAACTAAGACATCTCGTTCTTAGTGCAGCATTTCTCTCTCTCTCTCTCTCTTTCTCACACACACACACACACACACACACACACACATACATACACTCACAAAAGCCCTTCCACAGACAGTAATTCCTAATTTCCTATAATTACACAGATATTCCCAAAGCAAAATGTAAAGAGCCCACAAGCAAATATTCATGACCTGGTGAAAGCTTTAAGAGGTCTTCTCCTCTGACACCTGTTTCATACCTGTTCAAAATTCAGCACACCTGAATACCCCACCCACACACCTCAGAATTCAAGGTAGTTTGAGGTTATTTCCTAGTGTTCGTCAACATGATAGACTTCAGAGTCAGCCTTAAATTCTAACTTTAGCTCTCACGCTTGCTAGATATGTGACTTGGACTAGTTATTTAAATCGTCTGATCCTCTCTTCTCTCATTTCTCAAAATACGTCAAGGGCTATCTTAAGCTTTAATTAAGAAGCTCACTTACAAATGTGCCCTAGTTCCCGACAAAGAAAATTGTAGCCTTATTACTTTTTTTAATTACCTACAATGGCCTTGTGGTGTTTCAAGTTGGGTGGCTAAACTACACTCCCTAGAATTCCCCTTTTAGCATGTGACCAGATAGGGTGGGCTACAAGACATATATTTTCATGAGCATTAAAAGATGGAAGGGAAGTAGCAGCCATTTTGTATCATATGCATACCTTAGTATTTAATGGGACACTAATCTAGGTGCTGTTATGAAGGGATTTTCCTGATGTAATTAAGACTCCTAATCTGCCTAATCCCAGTTAGGCAGAATTATTCTGGACAGGCCTGATTTAAGCAGTTGGAAGCCTTTTAAAAGAGATCTTAGGTCTCTGAGAGAGGAGAGAGGGCAGGGGAGAGAGACCGTAGCCTGCAGGTAACAAGTGGCACTAGTGCCCATGGAATTCCAACCTACTAATGACATTCCCCTCCTGACTGACTGTTCCGGGGAGTTCAAACTCGCCTAGTCACACCCCAAAATTCTATAAGCCAGTTTCTTCTTTCTCTCTGTGTGTGTGTGTGTGTGTGTATCCTATTGGCCTGCTTCTGTGATAGAACTCTGACTGATACAATACACAATTTGATGATTATCCTGTTCATTTTATTTAAACACCATGACTGCACCTGCTAGAGAGAAGCAGTGCTAACTAGAATAGATTTAGACACAAAGATGGGAGATTGCCCCAAGCCCACCACTTCATAGCAGTATGTAAATACGGCCAATAATTTAATCTTAAAAATACAAAAGTGAATGAAATTGCCACCACATTATCTATATCATAAAGGCTCAGTAAATGTTTCTTTCTGTTTCTCCCTCCCAGCTAACAGGATGTAAGAGGAATAAAATAAACTGTGGAATGCATTTTACTTTATGATTTTAAGGAATACTTTTAAAATCTGTGCCAAACACTGTTAAAATTGATGTACAAACATTGCCATTTAATCCAGAAAGCAATCATATGAAGTAGATAATATTATAATCACCACCATTTTACAGATAAAGAAACTGAGGCACAGAGAAGTTAGGTAACTTACTTAAGGTCACACAGTAGGTCTGGCTCCAGAATCAATGCTCTTGACCACTATGCTATACTAACTATGTGAAAACAGCATAAAATTTATTAGAATATAAATGCAATAGGAACTTAAGATATTGTTATGTGTACTGATATTATTGCTATAAAAATAACTTGCCTACAAAAGAAAAAGTGTAATTGTACAGGGTGAGATGGAGCAAATGAATAAATTTTGGGTAGTTTATCCTGAGCTGTGCTGGAGACTCGATCATCCTTCCATGACCTGAATTCTTGAAAACCGAAGACTATTTTGTTATTTCCTACCTTATCAATATCATAACTTGTTTAGGGAGGACTTAAGAATTTTCAGAGCTGGTTGGTTATTTATCTGGCTGTAAATTCTGCTGCATTACCAGGCAAAGTGCTTTTTCTCTCAAAGAAAGTGTGCTCTATCTAAACCTACAAATTTCAATTTGTCATAAGAGAAATCAGTGCCTTGAGGAGTCTAAGAATTTTTCTTACAAGAAAGGGAAAAATAAGGAAAGGGATAACTAAGAAGAAATATAGCACCCAGAGGGTTTTTAAAACTGCATTTGAAGCTGAGAAAAGTAGACTGAGGGTAGGCAGGATAGCTTACAATTTCAATAACTAGAACACTACGTGCATTTATAACTTGACTAAAGAAAAGAAACTTTCCTTCTGCATTAGAGTGCTCATGCCTTTTACTCAAAAGAAGGCAATAACTAAAATCATAAAATGAACCTGTCTTGTGTAAAAGGGTGGCATAGATGTAAAGTGGTTATGTACTAATTAAAATAGCTAATATTTTTTGCACATTTAATATTTGCCAATCTCAGTGTCTTTCTCAGATTTGCTCATTTATCTTCTGAAGAAGCTTATGATGTAGGTGCTATTATAATCCTCATTTTATGGATGAGGAAAGGACCTTAGGAAAGTAAAATATTTGATTATAATATAACTAGGATTTAGGCCCATAGAGAATAACTCTAGAACCCTTTGCTTAAAGACTATAATACAAATATCACCTCTTCCCACTCATTCCTCTCATTGACACTAGGTTATATAGATATCACCCGATCATACCAGTGAAGAAACTAAACCAAGAAAGGCTGGGTAATTACTTGCCTTAGGTCACACAGCCCACAGGTTAGAGAGCCAGAATAAAATTCCACATCTTTGAGACCCCAAAATCCTTTTCCAATAATGCCACACTGCCTTTCACTATGTTTCTCCTAGGATGGGTGATATAGATAATAACAGCAATATTAAAGCATTCTTTCATTCTGCAGCTAAGAAAGCACTGTATCCTAAATGAAAGGATATTTCCGACTAGAATATTTATAAAGGTTAATGAGAAACAAAACGAACTAAAAACCAGCAGGAGAATATTCCCAGCTGTAAATACCAAACTTCTACATTTCTAATTATAGAAGAAAATATCCCAAGCAAAAGTAAAATTTTTTCATCAAATCCAGGTGAATCAGCTGAACGTTTTTCCTTTTTCTATCCATCTTTTGAAGTCAACACTGACTAAACATTGCTAATATCGCACTGCTCAAATGTTGATTGATTGACTATAACTGTGATATTTTAAAGGGAAATCAGGGACAGGTTCTATAGAGAAGAATTTCCCATATAATCAAGGAAAATGTGTGATTTCTCCCATCTTTCTCAATTACAATTATAAAGGTGTTTTCTTTTTTTTAATTAGAAGTTGGAAAAGTGGTTTAGTTGATTGTGCCTTTCCTTAATGAAAGGAGACATTGGAAAATCTAACAACACCTCTGATATAGCTGCCTCTTCCTCACCAAAGATACCCATGATACATAAGGCATAGGCTCTGGGGAGCATCTATGAACCTCTCCATCAACCTGGGAAGGCTTGACAATCACAGCGATAGAAAACCTCCTTTAGGTTTTTTATGTTTAGGTGTTTTTTTTGGTCAGGGGAGTCACATTGAGGCAACAAATCTAATCCAAAGTGAGCATAAAAATCTGGGCAAATTCCCTTTGCCCATAAGAAATATCTCAACAGGTTCCAAATTGCTTCAGACCTGCTGCAGGTTATATCAACCTATTAAGTCATGTTTTACTACAGCCACTTCCCTCTGATACTATCAAGGGAAATGAAAAGCAGAGTGGGTCAGACACATGCTCAGCCTAGGTCACAAAACTGGCAACTGACAGGATCCCCTGTCTCTCTGACTAAATGGTGTCCTCTTTATCAGCCATATCTGCTCTTGTAACACAACTCCTTGCTGCCCAAGACCCAGGAGGTACCGTGATATCCAGGATACCTAAAAACACCCACAACCAATGTCACCGTCTTTGCCCCTGCCTCCCTATGCCATTCATCATGCTGCCTTCACTATTTCTGTTCATGTTACCATTTTCGCCCAGTTATGCTAACACAAAATCTTGGAGTCAATGTTGATTCCCCTTCCTTGTCAAGTTCTGTTATCTCTGCTTCCACATCTTCCAAATTTGTATCCTTCCAAGCACCCCAACATCCAACATTAAGTTTAGGACATCATCACCCATCACACCCTTAACTACTGATGGCTTCCTGATCACTCCCTGCCTTCTAATCACATTGCATTTGAATTCCTGCTTCCTAAAACCTATGCTTAAATTATATCCCAATCTATCCTCCTAACATATCATGTCACTCTCGTGCTCAAAAACCTTTTTATCCCAGGTAATTTAAGTGGTTTCCATTCCATCCCATCTCATGTTGGAAGCCATATCTCAAATCTTCCATGAATGTTTTCCATCTCTTGTAAGTTAGGTGTGATCCTTTACATTCATTAGTTTTTGTTTGTAACTCTTAGGTAACACCTCTTATTTCTGCTAACCTTCTTATCCTGTACCCTACTATTTGTAAATTTTTGAAGAACAGAGACCACATCACATTTTTCCACTTCTTATGATACTTAATAGGTTCTCTGTAAGTGAGTAAACCAAAAATAAATGGTCCAATCTAATCAAGTAGACTACAGTTAAAGGGCCAAGATTGACCAAGAGCAAAACTCTCCAGTTTAAATTAAAGGAAATATATCCATCGAAATATTCACTCACTAAATATTAAGCATCTATTACCTGCTAGCACTGAGACAGGTACTTGAGAAGAAGTGGGAGGGACCACACATGTATATGTCCTGCTCTCCACCAGCACCCATTTTAAGAGGAAATGAATGAGGAGATGACAGTTAGACAAGGTAAGATGTGGTAAATCAAATCTAGGAAAGAAAAACAAGATGGTCAGAAAGGAGAGACAAATCAATTCATGAGAAGTCAGCTCCCTGTTTACTTTCTCTCTTAACATCAGCTCCCTGAAGCTTAGACTACCTATAGGCATGCCTAAGAGTTACTTCTGGAGGACCTCGCTTGTCGCTCAGATGTGGCCTCAGTCTCTCTAAGCCCAACTCTGCAAGTGAAATGATTGCCCTTTCCCCTGGCAACATGGGAGATTACTCCCAGGTATGAATCTAGACCTGGCACTGTGGGATCAACAATTCCATCCTAACCAAAAGGGGGAAAAGAAGTATAAATAATAAAGTATCAGTGGCAGAGAGAGTTCAAATAGAGTCAAGAGGCTACTCTGGAGGTGGCTCTTATGCAAGCTTCAAGTAGACCTAGCTACCTATCATAACCTGCCAACCCCCAACCAAGACCATTCTAGCCAATCCTAAAGAACACCTAGGGAAATATATAAGATCCCACAAGGTTTCCATGCACGAGAGTAACTTTCTAGAAACCTACAACCTCCAGATGGGTCCCTGGTCCAGATAAGTCCTGAAACCTAACCCAGCCTCTCCAGAACATCAGATAGTTCCAGATCCTTACCCCATATTAGTGACAGACCCTTTCAATATCAAAAATTTAGAATGGCTATAGCCCAAGCAACCCTAAAGAGAGGTATGGAAAGATCAAAGATGATGGTGGAATTATACATAGAAGATAGGACTTAACAAATAAATATGAATGCTGAATCATTAAATTGGTATCCTTTTTAGTCTCTAGCATTTTAAAGCAGTTAGAAGTAAAAACCTAAAATTATGAAATTGTAACCCATGTCAAGGTCTGAAATACATTCTACAACGAATTTTGGTGCTATGCTGGAAATTTATATCTTTTCTGTATATATGTTATTTTTCACACACAAAAAAAGGAAAAACTTGATTTGTGATGATAAAGATTTATTTAAGCCCTCTGGGCTCCTATATTCTGGAGCAGCTAGAAGGAAAAATCTGAGAGGATTGTATGGTGCTGTGACAAACTCTTGGATCTGTCCGGTAACCACTTTTTGAAGAGTGCTTTGAAAACTATTACTTTTTTATTTGTTTGCTTTGTATATATGTCATACTATACAATAAAAGTAAGTCAGCTCCCTATTTACTGTCAGGGCTATTACTTTTTGAGGATCTGAGAATATATAGATACTAGGTTTTCATCTAATACTCACTTTTCAGGAGGTATGAATAGCTTGTATCTTCCCCTACATGTCCCCTTGATGTGAAGAGTATAAAAATGGCATTCTATTATGGATTATTTGTGTCCCTCAAAATGGTATGTTCAAATCCTAGTCTCCAGTACCTCAGAATGTGACCTTATTTGGAAATAGGGTCATTATAGATAGGGTCTTTAATGCGATATGACTGGTGTCCTTGTAAGAAGCAGAAATTTGGACACAGACCAACAGAGGGGAGATGCCATGGAACGCCAGTAAACCACCACCAGAAGCCAAGAGAGAAGCATGGAGCAGATGCTTCTCTACAGACCGGGAGGAATCATGGCCTGCCCACAGCTTGATTTCTGATTTACAGCCACCAGAACTGGGAGACCATAAATTCTGTGGTTTAAAGCCACCCACTTTGTGTTACTTTGCTATGGCAGCCCTAGGAGCTAAAATGCAAACCTTGTCTCACTCTAAGCAACCATGCCTTCAGCAAATGGGACCTTGCTAGGTGTTTTAGTTTCCTAGCTGCTCAAAGCAAATACCATGAAATGAGTCAGTTTAAACGAAGGGAATTTATTCACACACAGACTGGAGAATGTCCAAATCGAAGCATCATCGGGGCGATACCTTTTCCCTGAAGACAGATTGTTGAAGGTCCTTTGCTCCTTTGGCACATGGCAAGGCACTTGGTGCCGTCTGCTGGTCGGTCTCTCCTTTCTTTTCTGGGTTTCCTTGATTTCAGCTTCTTGCTCTCTGTTTTCCCTCCGTGTGTCTGAATTTCATTCTTTTTTAAAGGACTCCAGTAGTAGGATTAATACCCATCCTCACTGAGGTGGGACACACCTTTACTGAAGTAACCTCATCAAAAGGTCCTACTTATAATGAGTCCACACCCACAGGAATGGATTAAATTTAAGAACATATTTTTCTGAGTACATATAGTTCCAAACCACAACATTAGGAGAAATCACAGGGGGTAAACAGCAGCTTCTAATGTAGGTAATCTCACCCTTAACAGCTTAATATAGTAAGAGCTTATGTCAAGGGGATAAGAAAAGGAGCAAGCCACAAAAGTTTCAGTATTACAAGTATTTCAAAGAGCTGTGTTAAAATGGAAATCACATAAATATTAGTCATGTGTTTTTCTGGGTAAAGGTTCTGCAGACCAAATTGCCAACAGGAATGAATTTTAATGGCTAGTTTATAACCTCTGAGATGCTTGAAAATCTAACACAGTTGTAGTTAAAATATAACACTATTATAGCATCCATGCAATTAACAATTCTGCAGGGAACATTCCCTGCTGGAAAATTTGTTTTGCCTCACGTTGGGGAACTATGCTATTTTTTGATCATTTAAGATGGAATGTGTCTAATTTATTGATCTGTAAATGCTACCAAAATATTTGACCCCAAATACTGAATCACATTACTAAAACAACTCAGTCTCTCCATGTGGGATGAATGTAAATATCAACATAAAAACTGACATTTATGCTGGTTTACAGTTTCACGTTTTTATGAACGCAGTCATTTCTTTGTAAATCACTTGGGTCTGGAAAGCATAGTTAGGAAAACATTACAGACCCAAAACGCAGGTGCCAATAGACACGTTAGGTCATGGAACGGCTGCTTTGCAGCCTGCAAACAACTTCATTCGCCACATTCTAGTGTGTTGCAGTGGATGACCTCAGCAGTACCTCCATTAGAAAGCATAGTTTGGGTGTGGTTTGCTCATTAGTAGGAGATGAACTTTGATATTAAGAGATGTTATGAAGAATAAGTCATGACTCTTCTCTTGCTTTTGGTGAGATCAAAAACTACATCACATAAACCCCAGGATGAAACCGAGTGAAAGGGAAAGGGCTTTTAAATCCATACCTCAAAAATAGTGTCATTCCATTTTAGAGAATGAAAATCAGTGTTTAAAATAAAATCAAGACTAAATTTATCCGTCAGACCCAGGGCTGACCATGTATAAAGGAAGCATACAGAATTGTAGATTTGTAAAATCCCAAATTCCCACCTTTCCGGTTATTCCTTGGTTAAAGCATATTGTCTTGAAGAGACCCCTCTTAAAATAAAATTTTATTTTCTCTGTTGGGTCACCTTTCTATATATTAACATGTTTTAATGTTTATTTGCCTCTCAATGACTGTCTTACAGGACAGAAGACTATAAGGGAATGGCCACAGAATAGGTAAATTTTGTTTGAGGATAAAGAGAAAGAAGTGGTAAAGAGAAGAAAGAAAAAGAATTGCATGATGGCACTATAGCCTCTATGAAATCGTAAGAGGCCATGAGGAGTAAAAATGTACTTAGAATATTAGGTACATGGTAATCAACCGAAAACAGTGCCCCAATTAAAGTATTCAGCATTGTTTCTGGCTCCTAGAGTTGAAAGAGGCAATCTGCACATGCCCAGAGCTCTGTACATTCCTTGGTTGGAGATATCAAGAATACAAAGTTCCGAGTGCTCTTTGCTGGGTCATTCTCGGGGTTGTATTTGCAGCAGGAAACCTTGAGCAATGAGGGACTGCCTTCTTCTGAGACAAAAAGCAGCTCATTTATTGTTTGCTATAAAATAGCGGGTCCCACAAGTTTGGTGTTCCTCAGCTGCAATGAAATCCCGCTGTGGGTGCAGCATCCATCTGGACCCTTATCACCTCACCCCTGTGGGACTTAAGGAGCAAAGGAAACTGATGGTCATACTGAGGCTTATTATGCTTGTTGTAGAGTAAGTATTAAAACGTACTTTGTCTCTGACTTAGGAGTCTTGCATATTCTCAGCATCCATAAAACAGCAACAGACTAACTTACTAGTTGGCAAGTAGGGTTAAATCCCAGATTTGATGCTTGGAATGGCCCAATAAAAGTACCCATTATTACTAATGAAATAATGCATTTTGACAGCTCTACTAGAAAATGCTATGTGCAAGAGCAAGAGATGCGTTACAAGATTTGATATCGAGGGTGATGGTATGAAGATATAATCATTACAATATAGTACAGTACAATTCAATGACTAAAGACTCTTCCTTCTTGCAGTCAGTTTAAAAAGACAAAATCAGTTTTACCTTCAAAATAATGCATATTCTTGTAAAGTTCTGCACTCTCTACAATTCTAAACTATTTCTCCTTTTATTAGCACACACAGAATTTCTTGCCATTCTTAGAAATAACAGTAACAGCAAACATTTATTGTTCTAAGCACCCTATAGATATTAATAATTTAATCCACAGAGCAACTTTATGGCATAGGTACTCATTATTATTCCCATTTTATAGATAATAAAATTGAGGCATAAAGATATTAAATAACTTGCCCTAAGTATCCAGTTGGCAAGCAGCAGAGCAGGTTTTTGAACTCAGTCTGGCTCCAGAGACGCTGCTCATACTTAGTACATTATAAGTTTTTCAAGAAAAAAAAGTTTTCTAATGGACTGAAGAAAGGGAAACTAACATTCTTGAACACCTTTTGTTGCAAAGCGTGTTCACAAAATTATCTCTTGCAATCTTCTCCTTGCAGGGAAAATATTACCTTCAACATTTTGACAGATAAGGAAATTGGGGTTCAGAAAAGGTACGTACGTAATTCTACCAAGGTCACACAAATAGGAAATTGGAGAAACCAGAATTTTAATTCAAGTTTGATTTATTCCAAATGCCATGTTCTTTCTATTACACCATGGTGTCTATAGGACACTCAAAGGAAAGGCTGTAGAAACAGAGACAATTTTTTCCAAATGAACAATTTTGTCTAAGTTAAGTCCTTTTGGGCTTAAACTGAAATAGAAACAAATAGAAGCTGTTCAAGGAGGTAATTTGTTACTAGATGCGCCTCATGACATTTGAAAGATTTTGTTTTTTTTTTTAATATGCTTGATTTTGCATGAATGACCTTTATTCCTTGAATATTCACCAATCCAGGTACCTTGTTTTGTTTTTTCTTTTTTTGGTTCATGATCCGGGAATCAAACCCGGGTCTCCTGCATGAAAGGCAGGCATTCTACCACTGAACCACCCATGCCCCAGCACCTTGTTTTTAACCCTGCACTTTAGGATCATACAATTAACACTGGACTGGGTTCTAGGACTAACTTTTTACTAAATACCTAAGTTATTTTGGTATTTTAAACAGGATCTCATTTAAAAAAAACAGGACAGTGAAGTTAGAAGACATTCTGAGGCAACAAACCCCCCTTTCCATGAGGAAATCATGGCCAAATGAGGCATTGACCCTTCTAAGGTTATAAGTGGACTTAAAAGTAGGGGTCCCCAGACCATGCATCAAAGAAAAGAAAAAAAGAATGTAGGGTTGTGGCCAACTTTGGTTTCCTGTAAATGTAAGGGCTGAAATAGCTGATATCTCAGTTCTTACAAGCACTAACGTGCTGTCATTTGTGAGACTGTGAAATTCTTTACCACCTCCCCATAGTTTACAAACATCTAAAAATCCCTCAAACAAATGTGTTTCTTCTCAAATTTTTTTATTTTTAAGTTTGCTAATCTAAGAATAATTTATAAGCACAGTACAACAAACACTGACATATCCTGTCCTTACTACCATTCACCAACATTACATTTCTGCTCACTCTCTCTTGCTTTATATACGTGTGTTTGTACACATACATAAACGAATGGACACATATATGCAATACATATCTATATATATACACACACACACATATATGCACACCATCTAAAGTAAATAGCAAACCTCACGACAATTTACACTGAATATGTTAAAGCAGGTGAATTTGAATTTTGTGTATCTGAAAACAAAAGTATAAATAAATGCATTAAAACATTTTAGAAATTTTACAGTCTGAGTTCCCCCAAACCTCACATGTCTGAAAATATCTATTCTTTTTAGGCCCTCCTGGTCTGCTTAGCCACAACATATCATCCTCAAGTTAAAGACCACCTGTGATAAGTAGGACCAACTATAGAACATTAACTCAGATATTCCTGGAATTGTAACAAAGCAGTTAAGTATCCCAATGATCTCTATTTGTCTAGGGCAGAGTTGTCCATACACCCACCCACCAATGCCCTTTTTATTTCAATTACAAATTTCACCCTTTGAAATACGATATTGCCCTGAGCCACTCTGACCTGACATTGTTCAAGGTCATCCTAAATCATGCCCCAAATATTGCAACAATGCTGTGGACTGCAATAAAACAAGATGAGTCCACTCCCCATGCCACGGTGGTGAGTAGTATGTTTACATTTGTGCTGACCTATCCACATGACCACATGCCACAAAAGCCAGAGCCAAAAGCAAATACAAAAAACAACAGCTTCATTGGCCAAGCAAGGGCAATCCTGGTACTCTCTCCTCAACTGCCATTGTTGAGCACCAAGGATACTGACAACTGTGCATGGTGGCAAAATGGTGAGATGAAGCTCTGATCTAGAGCTAGTGAAACTCAAGAGTAAAAGGGATGAAATCAGAGACTCCAACAGATGCTTATATACCAATGTTCTAAGCGGCATTATTCACAACAACCAAAATGTGAAAACAACCCAAGTGTCCAAAAGCAGATGAATAGATAAACAAAATGTGTTATGTGTGTAACAATGGCATCTTCTTCAGCTGTGAAAAGGAATGAAGTTCTGATAAATGCTGCAATGTAGATGAACCTTGAAAACATTATGCTAAGTGAAATAAGCCAGAAACAAAATGACAAATACTGTATTATTCCACTTATGTGAAATATCTAGTATGCAAAATCATGGAGACATAAAGTAGACCAGGGGCTTGGGCAGGGAGAATGGGGAGTTATTGCGTAATGGGTACAGAGTTTCTCTTTGGGGTGATAAAGTTTTGGAAATAGACAGTCGTGATGGTTGTACAACAATGTGAATGTAATTAGTGAGACTTAATCATACACCTACTTAAAAATAGTCAAAATGGCAAATATGATGTTACATACATTTTATCACAACTTTTTTAAAGAGTGAAAAGCATGTGTGTGTGAGGGGCGTGTTTTCGTTTCCTGGCTAGTGTAAATACATACAATTGCTTGGCTGAACAAAAGGAATTTATTGGCTCACAGTGTTGAAGTCCAAAATTGACTCATCAGCAAAGCAATGCTTTTGCCCCAAAGACTGTGGTATTCTGTGGCTGGCTGCCTGCAGTCCTTGGTCCCTGACTTTTCTGCCACATGGCAGTGCACATGGCAGCATCCTCTCCTTTCTCTTCCATGTTTCATTGACTTTCACCTTCTTGCTGTTCCCTTGGCTTTTCTTTCTCCACGTCCAATTTTCTTTCCTAATAATGACTTCAACCATATCAGACTAAGCTCTACCCTCATTCAGTTTGGGCACACCTTAACTAATTACATATTCAAAGGTCCTATTTATAAATGGGTTGACACCCATAGGTCCATGGATTGGTAGCTGGACATGCCTTTTGCGGAGGACGATTCAATCTCCAACAGGGGAATTGGGGGCTCCAGATTATCCGAGTCAGTCTAACAGAAATTGTATAGTTTTTGTATGCCTTGTGCTTGGCTTAGCTAGTTTGGAGGAAATTTCTGAGGGTGACTTGCACCATAAATGAAAGCTGTCTTTGCCCAAAGACTTTTAAAAGGAAAACAACAAACCAACAGAACTAGCTGTTGCCTCCTCCAGCACCTTTCCTGCAGATTCTCCCATCACATCCTCTGCTTCAGACACACTATGGTTTCCCACTCTTCACTGTCACTCGGTATCTCTGAGACCTTGCACACTGTTCTCAACCACTGGAAGTTTCCCTTCTTAAACTGACAGCCTCTTATTCCTCTTTCTAGTCCTAATTCTTGTACCACTTCAGGACAGAACCCTCGGACTATTCTAAAGACCGAGTTAATTTTCTCTCCCCTGTTCTCCGGTGCTCATATTCCATTGGCTTCTCTCTGCTGTAACATCTTTTACCCCGTATCATTTGTGTACAGGTCTCTCTGCAAGCCTTTTGAGGTTTGGCAAAGGCTGTGTACTGGTTACCATTTTATCCTCTATGGCTAACACAGCACCAAGTGCAGACAAATGGCTTAAAGAATATTTGTTCCATGGAAGATTGAATAAATGAATGGATGACTTTCAAATTGCACTGGCTCTAATTAGAAGTATTATCTGTTCCACTGGGACAAATAATAAATTTGGAATTCCTTTAATTTATAATTAACTCTTCAACTTGGTTTTCTTTAAATGCTTCCATATTTCCCCTGTCTTCCTAGTTTTCCTCAGTTCCCCTATCAGGAAGGAGGCCAGAAAGCAATATAATACACATCACCTTGTTTTTAACTATCTGCAATGTGCAAATTTCCCACAATGTCATAACCTGTATGTAGGGAAGGGATGCTCTTAACAAAGAAAGCCTCTGAGGCACACACAGAGAGAAACTGCAAGGAAACGGCTGCTCATCAGCTCCCAGGACTTCATCATTCCTTAGCTGGGTTAGGGGAGTGCATGCCATGCTGACTTGTCTTCCCAGGGGGTCACATACGTCCTCTCAATCCTCTGAACCTCTGAATGTGGGTTGCCCTTGGGGGAAGATGACATGGGTCCTAATGAATCATTTTGGTGTGGAATGGAGTGAGCAAGGTCTGTGTCCCATCATGTGACTTCAGTCACACTTCATCTTTCAGGTATCACAAGTGAGCTGAACCAGGCTTTCCTTTTTTTTTCTTTCCAAGAGACTTCAATATCTTTAGCCGTTCTTAATAAATCAGTCTCAAACACTCGGCTCATTTCTCATAATCTGTAATTAAATCCAAGACTTTCTTGGAATGATAAAGAATGATGTTTGTACTTTCTTAACACCATTAGCACGAGAAGAGTAAACAGGGAAATTGGATACAGCAAACTTAACTTCTTAGCTTCTCAAGGTGAATAAACATATGGAATGACTTTCCACCAAGCATATGGAGCCAAGGGTAGTCAAAAAACTCAGATGACACTTGTCTGGTTTCCAGAAACTTTTAGGTAAAAATTAGATGGACTGAATAAAAATCATACTAAAAAATAGCTAACATAGACCCAGCAGATAGTTCCTCCACTGCAGAGTGCTCCATATATCTTTCACCTGTTGAGCTTCAGTAAATAATTGATGATAGTGATCATCTACCTCAAGTAACACTTATTGAGTGACCTCCAAGTGCCAAGTGCTATGCATGGACGCTACATTCATGCTACTTCAGGTGATCCTTCCAATAACTCCACAGAGTAGATGTTATTATCATTTTCATTTTACAAATGAGGAAACTGAAGCTCAGGAAGGTAGTGACTTACCCATGATTAAAACCACCTGTATTGCCCTGTCATCACTTGCATATTCTTTAATCAAAGTTCTTTGCAATAGTCTTAAACTTTTAAAAGTGAGAAGAGATTCTTTCAGGATGGCCAGACACAAAAAGGAAGGGGGCATCCCTAGAAGATATCAACAGCTGAATACATTAGTACTTAGGGAAGCCAACCATTCTCAAAATATTCACAAATACCTATAAACTGACCTTTACTTGCCATCAACTACACTGTCAGCTGAGTTCCAGCTGCTCATAAGACACCTCCATTTGTGTGTTTCCCCTTTGTCTGGATTTGACATCTCAGTCATGTGATCTTCTAAAAAATGGGTAAGCTGGGTATAAAAGGATTAACCCATACCCAAGATGAGGTGGAGAAAAATAGTGAATGGGGAGATAGATATTTAAAACATAAGGCTTACATATCTGGGGACTGGAGAAATGCCTCTTCAGAACTGCCCTATTTCTTCCATTTATCTTGAATAAACAGCAAGTAACCTACATTTCTATACTCTGACCTTCAGTGTTCCTGTTGCAGCATCTGACTCTGCTCTTTCATTGTGTTCTAACCTCATTTCCATCCTCTATGTCTACTGCTAACCCTTACCTGATGACCTGACCACAATATCTGATTGTTCCTTTCCCAAATTGTTTTAAACAGCTGTTTCTCTGCCAGACAACACACTAAAGCCTATATAAAAGTTATAATTACATTTCACATATGATGAAGCTAAGATGCAAAGATGCCGAGCGATTTGCCCAAGGTCACATAACAAAAGTTAAAAATCAGAATTTAAGCCTCCCTATACACTCCACCTCCTGAGCCCATGCTGACAACTACTATATTATAACTCCCATGGCAGCCAAGTAGAAATGCCTCAAACCATCCCCCTGAAAATCATTGGCTACAATAAATTCATTCTTCTATTGTCTCAGGCCAGATCTCTTGGAGATATCTACGGATCAACTCCCCTCTTTTTTCCATATAAATATTTGTCATCAAGTACTTTCAATTCTTCCCCCAAAACTTCACTTTTTTCTTTTCTACTTTTGTCTAACAATCATATTGTCACATTGCCTTAAAATTCATATCCCTAATGTATGTCTTTTTCTTCCTGCTCAAATCCATTCTACATATGTTTGCCAAACTAATATTCCTAAAATATCATATATATCAGAAAAGATTGAAGTCTGTAGATAGATGTTGAGCCTTTAAGGAGAAAATTAAGCACTATCTTCAAGCACTTGAAGGGCCGTTGTTCTAGTTTGCAAGCTTCCGGAATGCATATACCAGAAACGGCTTTTAAAAAGAGGAATTTATTAAGTTGTAAGTTTGCAGTTCTAAAGCTGTGAAACTGTCCAAATTAAGGCACCAACAAGAAGCTGCCTTCACTCAAGAAAGGCCAATGAAGTTCAGTGTTTCTCTCTCAGCTGTAACGGCAAATAGTGATGTCTACTAGCTTTCTCTCCAGGCTTCTTGTTTCATGAAGCTCCCCCAAGCATGTTTTCCTTCAACATCTCCAAGGTCTCTGGCTGTGTGGGCTCTCATGGCTCTAAAGCCCTTTCCAAAATGGTTCCATCTTAAAGGGCTCCAGTAAGCAACCTCCACCCTAATTAGGTGGAGATACATCTCCATGGATACCATCTAATCAAAAGCTATCACCCACAATTGGGGGGGGCGTATCACATCTCCATGGAAACAATCAAAAAGCTCCCAACCACCAATATTGAATGAGGATTAAAAAAAACTTGGCTCTTCTGGGGTAAATAACAAATTCAATCTGGCACAGCTTCAAGTGAAAAACCATTAGCTTTATTTTGTGTTTCCAGAGGACAAAATCATGATGACTCATAGGATGGGGAGGTAGACTTACAAAACAAAACAAAAAATGTCTTGATATAAAGAAAATTTTTAGCAAAGCCATAAAAAATGGAATGGCGTGCATTTTAGGTTGTAATTCCCCCACTAATATATTCAAGCAGAGATTAAATAACCACTTTTCAGAGGTATTGTGATGCTAGGAGTCTGGACTCAATCAGCTTGATATCTCTTACAACTTTTGGGTTTTTAAATTTTATAATGAATCCCTGTTCAAGTACCAGTCATGGCTCTCAAATTCATATCCATCTAACCTTGTATCTCACTACTTCCCAGGATGAATCTCCATTTCAGGCCAGTGAAGTTCCCACATACCAAATCTTTCCCTCAACCCTATGCTTTTGTTCAAGCCAGAGACCAACCAGACCCACAGTTCCCAAACCCACAGTCCCATCAAATTATCTTCTTGCTTCAGCAAGATAATATTCATCCACAGTTTAACCAAAAATACATATTAACACATTTTGTTTTCCTTCTTCTTTCCTTTATTCAATTCCTAATCCATCCATGTGGCTTTCCTTGAGCTATTTTATATTGAGCTATTTTTTCATCGAGCTTTTGCTCGAGCTCTTACCTTGGTTTTATCAACGAGCTTAAGAGTTTCCTTGAAGTTGTATACAAAATTTTTTTTGTAAATGTTCATATGCAGTTTTCTCATGGACATAATTATCCTTGAATTTCATTAGAGCTTCAAAGAGATCTGCATATCCAAAAATTTAAGGCAATTTTGGTTCCATTTTCAGTCATATCTCAAAACTTTATCACTTAGCTGTTCTCTCTCTTTCATTATCATTCCACTCATATTCTCTCTAGACTATAAGTTTCTTGAGGGTAGAGAACATTTATTTTGCTTCTTTACCCTAGGCTGTGAACTCCTTTAGGACTGGCTAGCAACTTGTCTGTATACCTGGTACCTGGCACCTAGGGATACATTTTAAGTGTTTGATGAATAAAGGCAGGCATGACAGATTGAATGTCACATACCCCTACCACTGTAGTTCTTAGTTACCTCTGATAGTTCCCACAGTTTTCTAGACAGTGCCTGGAGTTTTCCAAACAATGACTAAGGTGCCAGCCTCTTAATTGCCAACATACACCTGAGATATAAATATTTCATCATACTTTGTCAAACATGCCTTCCACAGATGATCTGTTTGAAACTTTTTGCCATGTTGGAAATAACTCCATTCCTTAATTCCCCGTTTTTGGTGCTCAGAAGGTAGCATCTTTGATGTACTGCTGACCATTAACATGTCTATCCTTCTCCTGTTCTGTAGCAAAAGACCCTGGGTATGGAAGTGTATGAAGAAGCTACAAGGAGAACCATAATGCTCACCCGCTAGGACCACAGAAAAGGACATCCTGGAGGCACAGGCCTAGAAGATAGCCCTTTTAGCAAACAATGACTGGTAATGTTGGGATTGCCTTATACCTACCCTAGATCTGTTCCATGTTCCATTACTGGTTTAAAAAATAAAAATGAAAAGACATTTGGTTCTCCATTCTAAGATATGAGATCAATGAAAGATGAGTTACAAAGCTTGCCTGACAGCACCTAGGAGAGTTGTGGGTACCAATTAGTTTCATTTAAATGTGGGTGATGAACCTAATGGACTCCATAACCTCACCAATGCAGCTCTGTGCTAAGTACATCACCTAAGGTTTTAAAGTGTGCTCTCATTTCAACAATAACTTTTGAGGCAGTCAATTCATCATAGTGGAAAATTTTAAATAATGCTGTCTGTATGTTAATAAGGAGAGAGAATGGGTAACTTTTGTTGAACACTTTCTCTCATTACAATAGGAATTACTCTATTTTAAGTATCTAATGTCAGCATTCATTAAGCCCCAACAGTGATGAATTTGAGGCCCAGTGAGAGAAAGTAACTTTCTGGGTAGCACAAGCTAATAAATGGCAGAGATGAAACTTCAACATGCAAACTGTGTTCACTTTCCGCAATTTAAAAGGACCTTAAGAGGCAAATTTGCCTTGATCCCTTAGAAGAGCAAATCACTGATTCTATTGCTGGAAAAGAAGAAGCATACAATTTGATAGGTCTACTCCAGAACCTCAGAATTTAGGAAGAGTAGTAGGAGAATTAAAGTATAACCATATATATCCAAACACCAGGCAGTGTGCAATAAATGCCCCATGAGCTATTCAAGTCAGGTGTCATATACATGAGGAGAAGATAATGTCTTTTGGCAAAGACTTCCTGAAGAAGGTGGCAGATTTAAATACATGAAGTGACAAACAGGATGGGAGTTTAATACAAAAAAAAGCAGTATAAATCCCAGAAGAATAAAAATATTTTGCCAGCTACTGTGGAGCAACATAAGAAAAACGTAAGATATAATACCTGTGCTCAAGCACCTTACAATTAAACTGGGTAGAAAAGGATTACACATTCAAAATAGTCAAAGTAAAATCTAGGACATCACATTTAGTACCTGAATGATGAACTAGGGTGACAGGCAATAGAATATGGATGGTGCTCAGAAAACAGACTTTGCAGGTCTTCATGCAGATTTGCCCATCAAGAGAAAAAGAATGAAGCAAATATTGCCAAATGCGAAGGGGAATGTACACAAAAAAATAAGGAGCAAAAACATTTGGGCAATTATTTGTTTGAATATCTATCAAGTCCCCATGTATTCAATAAACACAAGGGTAGGAATACATTTATAAGTCTTAGAGACTGTCATAAAATTGTGACTGAAAGAAAAACAGCCAGGAATCCCTGGTAACATTTGTGCCTAGGAACAAGATCCCATGCATTTGAGCTGAGTGGCGAAGGTCTGAAGAGTAGTTAGAGCTCTATCACTAGCTGTGTAACCTAAAATAACTCATTTAACCTCTGGGTCTCAGTTTTATTTTCTATCAAAAAAATAATGCTTTCCCTGTCTCAATTTCAAGTTTGTAGTAAGATTTCATGAGGTTTATTTGTTTCATTGACAAAGAAACTTAGAGCACCATCTATGTGGCATATACAGTGCCAGATGATGGGTAGAGATGCAGAGATAATAAAATACTGCAATAAAATCTATGCCCACAAGTCTAGACAGGCATTCCAACATATCTAGTCACTACTTGTACCACCAATTTTTGAATATCTACTAGATTCTAGGAACTATGCTTCAAACTAGAGACTCTAACAAAAAAGACAGAGTCAAAAGAAAACATAGATGTACATCTTCATGGTATTGGATCAGGCAAGGGTTTCTTAGATATAGAACCTAAAACACAGCCTAAGACATGACTTCTGAAGCACATGATTTATTTAGATATTTTGGAATTCATCAAAATTTTAAAATTTTCTGCCCAAATATCAAGAAAATGAAAATACAACCCATAGAACAGGAAAAATAATTTCAAACCATATACTCATATAACTAGTGAGAGAATATATAAATAATTCTTATAATTTAATAATTAACAGACAAATAACCCAATTTTAAATGGGCAAAGAATTTGAACAGACATTTCACCAAAGAAAATACACAAACAGTCAACAGGCATATGACAAGATGCTCTATATTATTAGTCATTAGGGAAGTGCCAGTCGACACCTCAATAAGATGCCATTTAACATCCACTAGGGCGACTATAATAAAGAAGACATACAATAGTATATACTGGCAAGGATGTAGAAAAGTTGAAACTTCATACATTGCTGATAGGAATGTAAAATGATGCAGCTGCTTTGGAAAACAGTTTGGCAGTTCCCTAAAACTTAAGCATAGAGTTACCTTTGACCTTGAAATTCCATCTCTGGGTATATACCCCAAAGAATTAAAAACATGTGTTCACACAAAAGCTTGTA
>PVIY010037386.1:0-24715 GCA_004026745.1 Myrmecophaga tridactyla
TCATGATCATTTCTTAGAACATTTGCATCAATTCAGAAAAAGCAATAAAAAGAAAACAAAAAAATTCATACGTACCATACCCCTTACCCCTCCCTTTCATTGATCACTAGCATTTCAATCTATTAAATTTAACATTTGTTCCCCCTATTACTTATTTTTAATCCTTATGTTTTACTCATCTGTCCATAAGGTAGATCACCATACACAAGGTTTTCACAATCACACAGTCACAATGTGAAAGCTGTATCATTAAACAATCATCAAGAAACATGGCTACTGAAACACAGCTCTACGTTTTCAGGGAGTTCCTTCAGCCTCTCTGTTACGCCTTAACTAAGAAGGTGATATCTATTTAATGCGTAAGAATAACCTCCAGGATAACCTCTTGACTCTGTTTGGAATCTCTCAGCCATAGACACTATTTTGTCTTATTTCTCTCTCTTTTGGTCGAGAAGGTTTTCTCAATCCCTTAGTGCTGAGTCCCAGTTCATTCTAGGATTTCTGCCCTATGTAGAGATGGGGAGGGCAGTGAGTTTACTTGTGTTGACTGAGAGAGTGTGCTTGGGATGTTTTAAAGAAGGATCCACTTTTAAACATTGTATATAGATTGTACCAATTTGATAAGATTCCATACTTTGGCTATTTACTGTGAGTGAAAATTCATTTTCAGTGTATTCTTGGTTATTTTTTTTTTTTTGCCTTGTACGTTGTAAATAAGCTACATAGCTTCATGGTATGGATTGTTTGTAACTTGATACCAGGTTTGAAGAATAAAAATATGTGGAAATTAGTTTCTTATGAAAACTCAATATTTTATTTTGCTTAAAAAATTATCTTCATAAAAGTCAAACTAACAGGCATTTCCGAAATACTTGTTGATAAGGCAGTTTGGGGAACTCTTTCCTGTCACTGAATTTTTAGATTTTTTTTTATGCTTAATCACTTGAAGGGAAGTTTTTTATTCTAGCATTTCTCTGTTCTCAATCTACTTTATTTTCTAGCATTTTTGAATTTGAATTTTGCCCTAACCCTTGAGTTTCTCCTTTCCATTTCTCCCTTTTGGTTTTTACTACACAGAAGCTTAAGCTCCCAGCATTTTTTTTTCTTTTAGGAAAACAATTCCATTTATGATAGCATCAAAAAGAATGAAATATTTAGGAATAAATGTATCCAAGGAGGCAAGAACTTACATGCTGAAAACTACAAAACTTGGCTGAAAAGATTAAAGACGATCTAAGTACAGGGGATGACATCCTATAGATCCCAGTATTTTTTTTTTTATTAATTAAAAAAACTTAAAAGAACATTAAGATATCAAGATCCCAGTATTTTTAAGTCAGTTCCTTAAAATGTTTTCACTTAAAATATTATGTAGCATTGAGGTCTTGAATAGAGAAAAGTTAAATTTGTGGGGGTAGAAGAAATGCGGCAGCAATAAAGTGTAATCTGAAGTTTGTGCCTAAATGTAATAATGTAATTATGGGAGAAAGATAGTACGCTATAATATCTCAGAAAAAACAGCCCCCTACCTGTCTTCAGCCACTGGTTGATGTCTTTTTTCTGACAAAATTGGGTCAATGTAACTTTATATGAAGTTAGGATTTTATTTCTTATGAAAATAGGTATTTGTACAAAATCCTCTTAACTGACAAAACCAGCTCAGTTATCTTTACTAAGCCTCTGGCAACTTTATCAGGTTTTTCTGACTTTTTTTTTCCCTTTCTTGGCATCACCTTAAATAGGTAAAGTTTGTGCCTCATTTCTCTGACACTAACTTAACCCACGTTCTTTTTTAAAACATTTAAATCACACCAGACACTATAATTTTAGGACTAGGCAGGTCTATATTGTCACAAAGTCTTATGACATAGTATTATGAGAACAGCAGGCTGTGTGCACAAATATAGCCTCAAATACAATAGCTTCAAAACTACAACAAAAGTACCACAAGGCTTTGTCTCATTCCTTTTCAGTCAGTCCACACACAAGCATGTAAGCTGCAAGAGCATGGCCATTTTAGCTCACCTCTTGTTCCAGTGACTTGACTTGGTGCAAGGACTCCGTTTCTATGCTTTTAACTATTTTTGAGTAAGTTGAAATGATGACAATGCATGTATATGTCTTATATAATGTTACTTGATGCATTTTTCTAGGTCTGGCAGACCTCTCAAAACATTTCAGCAAACTTTTCTCTCATTGGTGTCATTTAGTGATACCTTAATAATGGTAATTTTGGTAGGATTCATTCAAAGCAACTTCCCTAGGTTAGTGCTTCTTTGTTCTAATAATTTTCAGTTCTGTGCAAAGAGAAGATCTCAAATTGGAATTTTTTCTGCAGATTACTTTTATAGGGTTTCTCTGCTATGAAGTTTTGATGCTGAAGGTTTATCCACATTTATTTCATTCATAGAGGGATGAGCTACACCTACACCAATGTGGTATTCCCACATTGTCTGCATTTGTAGGGTTTCTTCCCACTGAGTTCTTTCAAGTTTAAAGATAAGCTACAATTGAAGATTTCTCCACATTAACCACATCTTGAAGTTTCTCTCCAAAATTCTCTGATGTTGAATAAAGGATATGTTATGGCTGCAGATTTTTCCACTTTACATTCATGGGTTCTTATTGTTCTTATTTTTTGTTTTTGCATGAACTCTTGCATGTTGAATAAGGGAAGGACAACCCCTAAAGGCTTTATACTCTACCTCCATAGAGTCAGATATGCATGATTTTTCACGTTTTTAAAGTAGCAGCTATAAACTTGATGGTTTCAGGCCCCTTTCACACTTAAAAAATTATTTTTAATTACTGAGGGTCCCAAAGAGTTTTGGTTTGTGTTATTTATAACTATTGATACTTCAAATGCCACAACCTTTATTCTTTCTGCTTTCTCAAGTGTTTGTGCTTACCATAAAAGGTGTGTAGAATTTTAAAATTACCTTCCTTTGATGAACGTGGTCATATTAAGATAAAAAAAAGTAGAGGTGAAAAGGCAGGGTGAGGGGTAAAGATACAGTTAAAAGTTCCTTTCATTAGGACAAGCAGATGGTGCTTAACCCAAAGGTTTTTATTCTGTAATGGATCATGGAGCTTTTTAACAGGCATTTCTGAGTTAAGATAATTCCTGTTCTAGAAACAATCTGAATTCTCAGGCATAGGATTTTAAGTATTTTAAATCATAATTGGAAGTTTAGTGAAACACTTTTTTTAAAAGAAATGTGTTCACATTATAGAAAGGCATAAAATGTCTCCTCCCCTTATCTCTACTCTTGAAAAATAACCGTTGTTTTGTTTATTGTGTATCCTTTCACAAAACTTGTGAAAATACCCCCCAAAATATGAATAAACTTATTTACATGTATGTATGTGTGTAACACAGATGCTTTATGTATTCTTTGCAACTCCATACTTTAAGTAAGAGTCACCTGTCCCATTTTTAAAGGAGAACACAATGGATTTAGAGCCCATTGAACTCCAAAAGCTCTTTCATCTTTGTTCAACTGTTTTTTAATAAGCAATATGATTTATTCAGTTACTTTGGAAATAATATGCCCCTATAATGTATGAACCCAAAAGGTATATAAAAATGGACAAAAATTTTTTTTTTTTTTTTTTTTAACATGGGCAGGCACCGGGAATCGAACCCGGGTCGTCTGGCATGGCAGGCAAGCGTTCTTGCCTGCTGAGCCACCGTGGCCTGCCCCCAAATGTTTTAAAGCAATACTTTTAAAGAGCAGTTGTAGTCCCCCCCACCCCACCCCACCCCCACCCCCACCAATGTCAAGAGTGCTTTCAGCTGAAATTAGGTTATAATCCATAGGGAATCATGTTAAGGCATATGATCATTCTGTGGTTGTATTTATTCCTAGGAAAATAATCTTGTTGGAGTTGGGTGTTCTTCCCAGTTGTCTGGTCAGTTGGCCCAGAAAGGGCAGTCCTGGCTCCCGTGCCCACCTCTCTTGTCAATCTCATTCTGCTGACTCTCTGTGAATGAAGTTGACACAGAACCCTGGCCCTTGTGGACGTCACTGATGCACACCCACTGCCTGTCCACTGACTCTTTCCACAGGGTCACCTATTGTCTCCTCCTGAGACAGCCAGTATGTTGGCTGTGACTGACCAGTTTACAATCCACACAACATCACTGAATTTACGCAGTAGTTTGGGGGACCACGTATTGCCTGAGGCGTCATCACAGGTCCAAATGAACACACGGCCATCTTGGGATCAGCTGGCGATGGTACTGGTGGGCAGACCAATGGAGGGGGCCCAGGCCACATCTCGAACCCAGTCACTGTGAGCTTCCAGCTTCTGCTGCTCCTTCCAATGGCCATCCTCCTCCTTGTCACAACCACCTGATGCAAATTTCTTGACTGTAATTGAGTTTCTGCCCCATTGGCTGGTCTATGAGGCATCCAGGTATACCAGCAGGAGCCCAGCTGACAGCATTGCAGCTGATAGTTTGAGCATTGTTAATCTTCTTCACTTCCCGGTGGCCCTCCCCATTGTAGGTTAGCAGGGAGATGGCCCCATCTGAACTCCCACAGGCTAGGATCAGGCCATAGTATTGGGGGCCCAACTCACAGAGTTTACTGTTATGTCCCCTCCCCTTCTTTATATTATAGAACTTTATCAACATCAGGTCAGATGGTATATGCTTCTGTTTAGGTTGTTAATTTTAAAAAATGTACATAATTTGATAATTTTTTAAAACAGCTCCCACAGGACATGGGAAATTCAGAGAGGTGCATTCCTTTTATCTTTTCCCTGAAAGCTACTCCTTAAAAGTTTCTCCTTTGCCTTTTGTTTTTGTCTTTCTGGTTCTGGCTCATGACGTCTGCTTTGACCTTATATTCCTCCTCTCTGGCCTCAAGGTTAGTGGCCAGCAGCTCTAGCACGATTACACCAGATGCACTTCTCAAGACCAGGCCTGTGGTTTCATCCTGTTTTGGTTTGTTAAGGCTGACAGAATGCGATGTACCAGAAATTGGGTGGGGTTGGGTGTTGGCTTTTATAAAGGGAATTTAGTAAGTTACAAGTTTACAGTTCTAAGGCCATAAAAATGTCCAAACCAAGGCAGCCAGAGAAAGATACCTTGACTCAAGAAAGGGCCGATGACATTCCCGGTTTCTCGGTCATCTTGGAAGGCACATGGCAACGTCTGCTGGCTCTATTTCCTGGCTACTCTTCAAAAGGCTTCACCAGGGGCATTTTCCTTCTGCATCTCCAAAGGTCTCTTGTCTGTGTCCACTCTGAAGCTTTTTCCAAAGTGGTTCCTTCTAAAAGGACTCCTGTAAGCAACCCCACCTTGAGTGGGTGGAGACACATCTCCATGGAAACCACCTAGTCAAAAGGTACCCCCACAACTGGGTGGGTCCTATCTCCATGGAAATAACTTAATCAAAAAGATCGCACCCAACAATATTGAATTAGGATGAAAGAACATGGCTTTCTGGAATACACAACAGTTTAAACCATCACACGTCCCTATTGCCATATGTGGTGGTTTGGAGCTGCATGTACTCCAGAAAAGCACTTTCTTAAATTTAATCTGTCCCTGTGGGTTTGAACCTGTTGTAAGTAGGACCTTTTCATGAGGCTACTTCAGCTCAGGAGGTGTGGTCCACCTCAATCAGGATGGGGCTTGATCCTATTATTGGAGTCCTTGATAAGTGGAATGAAATCCAGACAGAGAGAAAAGCCACAGGAAATAAGCAGAAATGAATGAAACCCAGAAGAGATCTGAGAGGCCACCCTGTTCATTGCCATGTGACAAGCTAAGGACTAAAAATTGCCTACAGTCTTCAGAGAGAAAGCATCGCCTTGGTAATGCCATGATTTGCACTTTCTTTTCGTCTCAAAACCATAAATAAATTCCTATTGTTTAGCCCAATCCCTTTCATGGTATTTGCTTGAGCATCCTAGGAAACTGACACACCATACTTTTTATTAAAAAAACTTTTTTGGGAAATAATTTCAGACTTAAAAAAGAGTTGCAAAAATACCTTTAGTTTTTAAAACAATCACTTATTTAACATAATTATGAATCTATACTCCTTATATAATTTCTAGCAATTCAAAAATGATTGACTAGAAATGAAAGTCCTCCACATAAACATAGGGTTTTTAAAGAACATAATTGGATTATGGTACGTATTGTAACTTGCATTTCTCCTTGAGGGTATGCATGCGCCGGCCGTTTTCCTGTGTCACTGCATGTAAATTGACTAATTAAAAGTTGAGCCGTTTAATGGCTACAACAGTCTTCCATAGCATGGGTGTGTTATAATGTATTTAATCATGCTGTTGTTGCTGGACATTAGACTATTTTAATTTTTACTATTAGAATCACTGTGATAAAAAATAACCTTTACTAACTCTTGTGTGTATAAGGATACATCTACAGGATAACTTTCTAATAGTGGAATGGGTTAGATTAAACCTTAGAAGGTTTGCAAACTCTGTTTTTATTTTAGATGCATCTATCCTCAGATAAATTATAATTCCTGAGGATATGGGTACTTTGTTCTTTATGCCCCTCAATTTTGGTGTGATATATCTCTAAAAGATTCTAAATAAATGTTTGCTATAGTATTGTTTTAATCAATTAGCCATTAATCCTAGCCAAAAGGCAGGAAACAAGGAGAAAAATGGTGCGCAGTGTGACCGAGGCATGCTCCATCTCTGTGAGCCTCTGTGGACCCTGTGAGCTGGTTAGGTTTGGGACTCAAATACTTCCTCCCTCCCCTCCTTTTCTCTCTTATTGTAAATAATAATTTCATGTGCCTTACGAGTCATTTGAAGAATTCTAACCTTTCCCAGCAACACAGTAATAATTAGTACAATAAAAACCAATAGAGTATCATTCATCAAAACAGAGGCTGGAATTTGATGTAAAACGTGCAGCGCCTTGTGTCTTGCTTGCTCTCCTCCGCCCTCCGGGAAGCAACAAGGTCTGCGTGAAAACTCAGGCTGCTGGTGGCTTCCTCTCGCTCCCTCTTTGCTCCTGTGAATCACCAGCCCCGCGAGGCCTCTGCAGCTTCCGGTCTTCCCAAAGCGGCAGATACCCAGATGCTTTCGGGGGCGAAATGAATGAGGGGGGGCTGGCGCGGTGGGAAACGCTTCTGTCACAGGTGGAAAGGAGGACGAATGCGGACTCACCCGCACTGGACACCCACGATGCCTCCGACGTCAGCACCGCCGAGAAGATCTGATTGCTGACACGTGATAAAAGGACAGGGATGGCAGTACTGGTAAAAGAACCGCTTTTTGAATTTTATGCATGCTATCTCCCCTTTTTCTCCGAGCCCCTCCTGCTGTTTCTTTTGCTTTAAGGAGGCAGAAGGATGCCTTCAGACTCACCGGCAGTCCTCAGATGCTGTGCGGTGAGCTGCTGACCGGCCTCAGGCTGGGGAGTTCTGCTGTAAGAGCTGACGCTGAGCGGCCGCCAAGTGTGCCTGTGTGTGTGCCCGCGGTTAATTCACTCGACGTGCTGCAGAGGTGGAGCTTGGTTCCCCCTGCTTTGCACATGAGAACACAGAGACACAGCGCAGTTCACTGGGTGGGTGCAGAGCCGGTTTGGGAGCCAGGCGGCAAACCCTCCTGGGAGATGAGCCCTCCTCTTTCTTTTCTGCACGAACTTGGCGGCTTCTGGCCTCCTAGAGACCAGACTCTCTGCCAGCAGCATCAGGCCTTCCGAAACGTCCTGGGGCCCCAACTTGTTGACTGGTTGTACTAACTCCAAACTTTCCACTGCGCCTCCGTGCTCTCTGACCCGCGACGCTTGTTTATTCTGCTTGCCTTTCCTGGACTCCGGCCTTCCTGGGCCGGTCCCAGCCTCTGGCCACTCATGTCCGTGAACAGTTACAGACGCGACAGCCACCACTCACTGGTTGGCTCATTGTGTCTGACACTGGGCAGGTTCCTTATATAGGGATCCAGTATAAACAAACACACTGGATATGTGCAAATATGAAGATTGCTACATTACCACAACAGATTTTTGTTAACTTTGGCTTGGAGCAGGCAACTTGATCCTGTTCCTGAGAATTCAATCATTCTGGAAATTTCTAGTTTGGTTTGCATGTTGAAATTGCAATCCCATTTAAATTTTCCACCCAAGGGCTTTCTTCTTTTCAAAACAACTTTATTGAAGTATAATTTACACACCATGAAATGAACCCATTTTAAGTGTATAGTTTGAATTTTAGTAAATTGATTGAGTTATGCAGCTATCACAATCCAGTTTTAGAACATCTCTCTCACCCCCAAAAGTCTCCTCATGTCCATTTGCAGGTACTCTGGAACTTCTTTTCCACCCTCCTGCCCCAGAGTTTTATTATTTTTATTTATTTATATATATGTTTATTAATTTTTAAATTTTTAAAAATATATAACAAACACAGACATTCTTAACATATGATCATTCCATTCTACATATATAATCAGTAATTCACAATATCATCACATAGTTGCATATTCATCATTATGATCATTTCTTAGAACATTTGCATCAATTCAGAAAAAGAAATAAAACGAAAACAGAAAAAAATTCATACATACCATACCCCTTACCCCTCCTTCTCATTGATCACTATTTCAATATTTATATTTCAATATAAATTTATTTTAACATTTGTTCCCCTTATTATTTATTTTTATTCTGTATATTTTACTTATCTGTTGATAAGGCAGATAAAAGGAGCAGCAGACACAAGGTTTTCAGAATCACACAGTCACACTGAAAGCTCTATCATTATACAATCATCTTCAAGAAACATGGCTACTGGAACACAGCTCTACATTTTCAGGCAGTTCCCTCCAGCCTCTCCATTATATCTTGACTAACAAGGTGATATCTGTTTAATGCATAAGAATAACCTCCAGGATAACCTCTCGACTCTGGAATCTCTCAGCCACTGAAACTTTATTTTGTCTCATTTCACTCTTCCCCCTTTTGGTCGAGAAGGTTTTCTCAATCCCTTGATGCTGAGTCTCAGCTCATTCTAGGATTTCTGTCCCACATTGCCAGGAAGGTCCACACCCCTGGGAGTCATGTCCCACATAGAGAGGGGGAGGGCAGTGAGTTTGCCTGTTGTGTTGGCTTGAAAGAGAGAGGTCACATCTGAGCAACAAAAGAGGTTCTCTTGGGGGTGACTCTTAGTCCTCATTTTAAGTAGGCTTCACCTATCCTTTGTGGAGTTAAGTTTCATATAACAAACCCCAAGATTGGGCACTCAGCCTATTGCTTTGGTTATCCCCACTGCTTGTGAGAATATTACGAATTCTCCCCTTGGGGAAGTTGAATTTTCCCCCTTTCTCACCATTCTGCCAAGGGGACTTTGCAAATACTTTTTTACTCACTGTTCAAATCACTCTGGGATTTATTGTGCCCCAGTGTTTTAAAATAATTTCAGGAGAAAGGGGTGGAATGCTGGCGGAGGTCTCCTCTCTCTGGTCCTTCTCTGTTAGCTCCAGTCGTGGTCCTCACCCGTGAGGCACCAGCATCACTGCTGCTAACCCTGGCTGCTGGTTCTCTTGGCCGCAGCTGGCTTCAGGTGCTGGGCCCTTCAGGTGAGCC
Organism: Myrmecophaga tridactyla; assembly: GCA_004026745.1. Classification (NCBI taxonomy): domain Eukaryota; kingdom Metazoa; phylum Chordata; class Mammalia; order Pilosa; family Myrmecophagidae; genus Myrmecophaga; species Myrmecophaga tridactyla. The sequence continues at coordinate 9,581 of PVIY010037386.1, forward strand.
CAAGACCTGCAGCCTCTCACCTGGCGGTTTCATCCAGAGCCTTCTGATTCAGGGCACTCAGACACCCACTGTAGACCCAGCAGGCCCTCCACCCCTTCCCTAGCCTCCCTGAGGAGCCCTTCCACTTTGACTGGGAGGGAAAGAGAGCTGGCATGTCCTTAGCTACCATTGCCAGCCTTTTCTGGGCCCCAGGGTAGCTCCCATACCCCCCTGTACCCATGCCCATGTCTGCTCTGGGGAAATGGTTGTGGGAGTGGCAGGGCCAGGGGCTGGATTGCCTCCATGCTTCTCCTGATTCAAGGAGGCTGTGCTTGAGAACCACTTCTTCACCTTTTGTTTGAGTACTTCATGAACCAGGGTTATGTACATATAGCTGTATATATGTACAGCTCTGAGGTTGAGGAAATTTGAGGCTCAGAGACATTAAGTGAACTTGACATGGTCACACAGCAGAGATGTACATAAACTCCAGATTTAGGAGGAACAGTGAACAAGGAGGAAGCCAGTGATAACCTATTTTCCAACTCCAGGAAAATAGTCAAATTAAAATGATACATTTTTATGATGGAGTATTCTGCAATTATTAAAATTTATCTATTTAAAAATATTTAATTGAGCAATTAGAAGCCACAGGTTACATGGAGTTTAGAAACAGGCTGACTGAAGAATTAAGAATGACATGGTATATAACATATGTGCACACCAGAGAGCAATGCACATTGTAAGAGCAAATACAAACAAAAAGGAGAATGATGATAAAGGGGTCGTGGGTTGAACTGTGTCCCCCAAAAGATATATTGAAGTCCCAACCCCATCACTGTGCATATGACTTTATTTGGAAATAGGGTAACTGAAGATGAAACTAGTTAAGTTAAAATGAGCCATGCTGGAGTTAGGGAGGGGGGAGGTCCTTAATCCAGTATAACTGGTATCCTTATAAAAAGGTAAGAGGATAGACAGACACCAGGGAGAAGGCCATGTGATGATGGGGGAGGAAATTGAAATGTCACAAGCCAAGGAATGCCAAGGATTGCTGACTACCCACCAGAAGGCAGGAAGAGGCAGGAATCTCCCCTACAGATTTCAGAAGGAGCATGGTCCTGCTGATGCTTTAATTTTGGACTTCTGGCCTCCAGAACTGTGATACAAATTTCTGCTGTTTTAAGCCACCCAATTTCTGGTATTCTGCTATGGCAGCCCTAGCTACCATAAGACAAAAGGAAATGCATTTAAAAAGTACTGTTAATAAATACCAATCAACCATCTGCACCTTCAAAAAACTTAATGATAAGATCAGTGCTCATGATAATAAAACCAGAAACATAAAACTGCATAAAATCTAATCCCAATTTTATAAAAAGGTGTATACAAGTGTGTATATAAATATAATGAAAACTGGGGTGACAATCATTTTTCTGCTTTACAGTTTTTTTTGTATTTTATTGAAAGAATATCCATATACATATTTCTGTTTGTGAAAGTTATAGGAAAATAGAAAGCAAAGCTAAAGAGCTAAGGAATGTTAGTCTAGGCAACTTTCCTCCTCAAACTGTATTGACTGCTTCCCAAATACTTTTACTCTTGGGGCTCTCATCTCCCTGGGCAAGTGTTCAAGTTCAGATTAAGCTCGGATAACCAACCACAATTCTGTGTCATCCACAGAACCTGAAGGCCAATATTTTTCATTCTGTTTCTTAAAACAAACCTTTATAGTTTGAAATAATTTTAGGCTTATAAAAAAGTTGTGGAAGTAGTTCAAGAATTCCAGTAGGTCCTTCATTCAGTTTCCCCAAATGTCAACATTTTACCCTATTTGCCTTATCATTTTCTCAATTTTTTTGAACCATTTGAGAGTAAGTAGGTAGCAGCCTGATGCGCCTTTACTACAGTTTCCTAAAATACAATGGCATTCTCTTATAGAGTCTCAGTTATCAAAATCAGGGCGTTAACAATATGTGATAATATCTAATCCATAGACTTTATTCAAATCTTGTAGTTGTCTGATTGATGTCCCTTACAGCACGAGAAAAATACATCGATAAATAAATTCACCTCTCCCTGGCTTCCAGAACCGAATCCAAGACATGGGTGCTAGATGCTCATTGCTTTTGGGGATTCATTGTTAGTAGGCCCTCTTAGAGGACAGCATTAGGAAATGTGTGTGTTCACACACACACACACACACACACACACACACAGTCATCTGAATCTACTTCTATTTCTTTATCTTCCTCCTTCCCTTCCTCCCTTCCTTCCTCCCTCCTCCCTTCCTTTCTTCTTTCTTTCCTTCTGTAGTAGTTGGGTTCATGTGTTAACTTGGCCAGGTGATGATGCCCCATTGTCCTGTCTCTGTGGACTTAAATCATCAGTATGTGAAATTCATCTATGGCTGATTACATTTGCCGTCAGCTGAGGGGAGTGCCTTCCACAATGAGCAAGGTTTAATTTAATCAGCTGGAGGCTTAAAAGAGAGAGGTCACAAGGGAGCTCAGCACAGCACAGCCCAAGCAGCTCAGCATACCTCATCTCTGCACTTGAAGCTCAGCCCTGACATTTGGAGGTGCAGACAGGAATCGCCCCAGGGCAAGCTGTTGGAACCCAGAAGCCTGGAGAGAAGGCCAGCAGACATCCCTGTGTGCATTCTCATGTAAAACAGAACCTCAGATGAAAGCTAGCTGTCTTTCCTCTGAAGAACTATACTTTTTTTTTTCTTTTATGCATGGGCAGGCACCGGGAAGTGAACCCGGGTCTCCGGCACGGCAGGTGAGCACTCTGCCTGCTGAGCCACCGTGGCCTGCCCAGAACTATACATTTTTAATTAAACAAATCCTCTTATTAAAAGCTGATCCATCTCTGGTATTTTGCATTCTGGCAGCTTTAGCAAACTGAAACACTATCCACCCATCCATTCGTTCAAATATGTAAAACATTAACATGGTTCTAAAAGGTCAGAATTATACAGAAAGAAAAGTGCCACTTCCCCCATTCCTTCTACACTGTTCCCAGTCCCCATCTCTTCTCACCTTGCTGCTATCCACCCCCTGTAAGTAACCAATTTCATTATTTTCTGGTTATTCTTTCTGCTTTTTTTTGCGCATGGTATATGCAAATGTTTTCTTATTTCCCTTTGTTATTCAACATAATACTATAGATATTCTTTTGCACTTTGCTTTTTATAAAACCTAATATATCTTACAAATCATTTCCTATCAGTTAGAGAGCTTCCCTATTCTTTTTTACAGCTGCATAATGTTCAATTATGTATGGGTATTTAGGTTATTGCTAGTAATTTGTAATAACAAAGAATTACAAACAATACTGGAAAAAACCCCAACATAATATTTATATACTATGGCATTCTTGAGGGTGTATATTAAGGGTAAATTCCTAGAAGTATAATTTATGGGTCTATGGGTAAGTGCATATGTAGTTTCATAAGGTCTTGCCAAATGCCCCTCCGAAAGGGTTGTACTAATTTGCAGTCCTACCAGCAATGGGTGAGAATGTCTTGTTCTCTGTAGCCCCACCAGCAGGAGGCGTTGTAGGATTTTTAAATTTTCATCCCTGATAGGTGAGAAATGGTATCTCAGTGTAGTTTTTTTTCAGTGTAGTTTTAATTTGCATTTCTTTAATTAGAAATGAAGTTGAACATCTTTTATATGTTTAAGGCCTGCTTCTATGTCTTTTATGATAAATTGCCTATATATCACATTTGCCCATTGAAAATATATATGTATATATATGTATTTCCAATAATATTTGTATATATATTAACTTAATTTGAGATATTAGCCCTTTTCCTATGATTTATATTGTGCAAATAAATATTTTTCTTCCAACTAAGTGGTCGTTGACTTTGTTTATGGTGGTTGTTGCCATAAAGAAGTTTTTCTCTTTTTTTGTTTGAAAATAGTCATATCTATTAATCAATTCTTTTCTTCCCTCTGCTTCTGGATTTTGAGTCATAGGGTTAGAACACTGATATCTACACCAAGGTGAAAGAGTACTTCACTCTTTTTCTTTTAGTACTTGCATATATTCTTTTTTTTATTTTTAGAACCTTGATTCATTTTGAATTTATATTCATGGCATAAGGTATGGCTCTAATTTTATCTTTATCCAACTGGCTAATCAAATGTCCCAGCACTATTAATTCAAAAGTCATTTGTGGGGTGGGCAACCAATGCTTAGTGGCAGAATTTTCGCCTGCCATGCCAGAGACCTGGCTTTGATTCCCAGAGCCTGCCTATGCAAAAAAAAAAAAAAAAAAATCAATTATGTCCTATTGATTTGAGATGCTGCATTGTCATATGCTGAATTTCCATATGTATGTGGGTCTGTTTCTGGACTTTATAGTCTATTTCACTTATGTGCTTGTCTTTCATGAACTATTATGACCCTTTTTTAATTATGGAATCTTGATAACATGTTCTATTTTGGGGAGGCCTAGTCCCCTTGTGGTTTCCCTTTTTTCAGTATTTTACTGGCCACTCTTGAAGGCTTGTTTTTTTGTCATTGTTGTTTGTTTGTTTTTTATTTTTATGTCTTTTTTTTGGCTTTTATTATTTTGTGCATGCTTTTTTTTCCCATGAGAATATCAGTGTTTACTTGTCTAGATCCATAAAAAACCTTGTTGGAATTTTTATTAGAATTGTAATAATTTATAAATTAACTCATGGAGAATTATATCTTTATGGCATCGAGCCAACCTATTTAAGAACAAAGACCACCTCTCCATCTGTTCAGGATTGTTTTAAAGTTTTCCTCATGTAGGTTTTCCACATTTATTGTTAAGTTTATTCTTAAGAAATTTATCTTCTTTGATGCTATAGGGAATGGGGATTTCTCTAACATGGAATCTTCTAATTGTTTGTTGCTTGTGTATATGAAAACTATTGATTTCTGGGTGTTAATTATATCCCCTGTTCCCTTACTGAATTCTTTCTGTATTTGAATTAGCTTTTATCATTGATTCTGTGCAATTTTCCAGGTATTCTAGCAAACCATCTTCAAATAGACTACTTCTCTTGTCTAATGGCAATCTAATGCCTCCAGTGCAATGTTGAATAAGGTGGAGATAGTGCAGATAAATTTCAATAAATTACTCAGTGTCTCAGAGAGTGCTAGATGCCTACTCCATTCACCCCCACCCCACCTTCATGGTAACAGAACCCACATTTATTAAGACAACAGTGTGTTCAGCTCTATTCTGGATGTTACTTTACCTGGGTGTAGTAATGAAACTACATTTTGGTCAATAAGAAATAGGTGCAGTAATTATGTAGTATTTTAGATGCTTCTTCTTCCTCTTGTTACTACTACCTGGAATTTAGATGTAATGCCTGGCACTCTAGCAGCCATATTGGGTCATAAAATGGTTTTGATTATGGAAGCCACGCATCAGTATGGCTGGATCAGCAAAATAGAATGAGTCTCTGTTCTGTTTATTGAGTAGCCCCATTTTAGGCCCAGGCTACCTGATATAGGACACTTTTGTGAGATTTAAAAAAAAAACACTTATCTTAAGCTATTTTTATCTTTAAGCTATTGCTGTTTGGGAATTTAACTTAAAATTCTAATGGATCTTTAGTTTCTTCATCTGAAGAGTGGTGATGATATTCTACTACACTGTGTTATAAGGATTAAATGAATTAGCACATGTAAAACAAAGTTAGTTTCCTTCCTCGTTCCTCTTTTTCAATTTCCTTATATATTAAATGGGGCCAACATTTAAATCTTCTATGATTGTTGTGAGGTTTGGATGGGCTATAGCATGTAAGTGCCCTTTTGAAAGTTGTAGATGGAAGACCAAACTCTCCACCTGTGCTTTGCATGCATCCTTTTTTATTCTTTCCAAAATCATACACAATAAATTATCTTTCCCATTTTGAATAACCAACCTCCTTTTCATCTTGATTCCTCACACTGCTTGTAAACATGCTCAAGTTATTTCCTTTAAGTTAATTATCAACCCTTGTTCCCTCTAGCTACTACTCCAATTATCTTCTATCCTTCAACATTAAAATTTTCAAAATTTTTACTTACCCGGTGTCAGTAAATGTCACTGCTCTACACAGAGCCCCTTAGATCCCTGCTTACTGTGTGTGTGCGTGTGCACACATGGGTATATGCCTGCCTTCCCTTCTGCATGTTTTTTTTTTTAACACCTAGCATTGTGCCTCTCAGGAGGAGTTGCTCTTGTACTAATCCCCACACCCTACAGATCTGGAAGAGCCTGGAATTTGCTTTGCTCTAGGGTGACCCTGATTGATGACTGATAGGGTAGATGTACTTCCCTTGCCTTAGGTCAGGAAACTCTGAGGGGTAACTCAGGCCCCAGAGCTACCCTGCAGGATCAGGCTGAAGCACCCCCCTCTATGGGACTTTGCATGGGATTGCACCTTGCTCCTTCTCCTGGTCAGCTTTCCTGCCCCCTGATTGCTGTTTTCTTGGGGCATTTTAATCAATCACTTGCACTCGCAGATTCTGCTTCTGGGGAACCTATCCCAAGACACCTCCATTTCCTCATCTCTTGTTCACTTTGACAGTCTGGCTTCTGGCCCCATCACTACAATTAAGTGGCTCTCACAAGCTGCCCAATGGCCACCATGTCCACAGTTTAGTTCATATCTTACTTAACTTCACAACATTTGATGCCATGGATTCCTGCTTCTTGAAGAAAACCTCAACTCTCGTGACATTCTCCTCTGACATTTCCTGGCTGTTCCTCATGCAGGCACAGCCTTTTTCCAGGCAGTCAATAAACAAGGAGAGTTCCCAAAGCTCAGTCCTAAGCCCTCACCTCTCTCTGCAGGAGATCTCAGCCCAGCACAAAGCTTCATCCCTACAAAGCAGGTAACCCACACATCTCTGTCCTCAGCACTGTCTTCTTGAGCACCAGCCCAGTGTCTCTGCTAAACATCTCCTCTTGGATATCTTAAGAACACCTGCACACTAACTTCAAAATCACCCTGACCCCAAGCTTGGCCCTTTACATTGTGCCATATCTTGGTGAATGCAGCCATGTATCCATCCATCAGCCTTAGGATGAAGTCAGTCCCTCTTTTCTTGGTGCCCACGTTCCCAAGGGCTGACCCCTACCTGCCTTCCTAGTCTTGCTTTCTATGCTCCAGGTACTTTGGCCACAGTGAGTCTTTAATTTTAATTTTATTTTAGTCCCTTGTACTCACTAAGCACTTCTTCTTCCCACATGGTATTGCTTCATGCTGTCTGTAAGCTTGGAGAGAGCTCTATAGACTCCCACTCCTTCCCTCTTCACCTGCTCGTCCTTGATCCCAGCTTAATTACCATTTCCTCCAGGAAGTCTTGTCAGAGTGTGGTGATTAGCTCAAACTTCCCTTGCTGTCACTGTAAATACACCATATATTCTGTACGTGTGGTGTAGCCCTTGCCATGGCTACAATTCTACATTGTATTTGTAAATTGCGAACCTGTTGCCTTTTCCCCTTATTGGTTCCATGATAGGAACCATGTATGTTTTTGCCTCCCCTTTGTGTCTCCAGCATCCACACAATGCCTAGCACGTGGGTGCTCCATAAATATCTGTTGAGTGACTTGTTGTAGAATTGAAAATTTTATCACCCCCAACCTCATTCTTAAATCTCAAGCAACACCCAGACTGGATAAGGATTTCCTGATCCTTACGTCATGGAAACACTATAAATTAGTTCAGCTAACAGATGCCATAATGATTAACAATAAAATGGTACAGCTTTCCCAAAGACCAGACCAGCAACAGAAGAGAATTTCACTGTTGGGAGCTGGCTTCTCAATACTGAATGAACTCAGACACTTATTGGAAAATGAACTCACCAGGGAGGAGAACATTGTTTCCCAAGAGCAAGGAATTCCAGGATCAGCCATTTAATTAATTTACTCTAGGGTTAAAATGTGTATTTCAGAGTCACAGGCACATAGCTTGGCTTTGAGACATGACACCTCCACTGACTTCCTGTCTGATTGCTTCTACATTGGAAGAATTGAATTTAATTAGGTCAGGGGGTAAGCTGAGCTTCCCCTTCCCTCCCCCAAACTAGAGAATTTTAAAAAGCAACATGCCCCCACCGTTCAGTGTGTTTGAGGAGGAGATAAATGGAATTAGAGCTGAAATTGCACTAGTTGCCGTCTGAACTCTCAAGCTTCCGTCTTGTAGGTTTCTAAACCCTCTGACCAGAAATCTCTTCAAAGCAGGTAAAGTTCTGGTGCAGTAATGCCCAAGCCTCGGGGAGCCCCTGGGGACCAGTGGTGTGGGAGAGACTTCGCCCGATCTCTTGTGGACTGGAAGGACACTTTCAGGGCTGCTGGGAGCAGCGCTCCATCTCGAGTCTCATCTCAGAGCTGTTCCGAGAGGTTAGTTCTGCGTCCTGTGGCGGCATCTCCGTGGCCTGGGGCCGCCGAGGAGTAATGCCCTACATCGCGTAAGGGGATCTGACCACTCGTCCCCACCCCAGCGCTCGCCCCCTCACCTCTTCCACCCTGGTCTCAGGTAGGGTTCCTTAGAGTCAGACTTTGCAGTGAGGATTTGTGTGCAAGTGATCCAGGATGTGCCAGGGGTCCCCAGGAAAGAGCGGTCGGGAAGGGAGACGCAGGGTCCCGAAGGAAGCCACGCACTTAGAGGGACGCTCCCCCCGGATCCTGCAGCGCGGCTGTGGAGTGTAAGTTACACTCAGAGACGCCAGTTCCCAGGCGAGACAGCTGGGCAGTGCGATAGCTCTGCACCGTCCCTGATTAAGGGCCTGCTGGGTGGGGTGAGGCGGGAACGTCAGAGTTTCAATTTCCAGGGGCCCTGTTCACTGTGTGCGAATCGGCCCCGGCTCCCAAGGACCCGCCGCCTTAGAAGAGCCGCAGGTGCTGGCTGTTGAAGCTGAAGCCCAGGAGACAGGTGGGGTCCACACAAATGGTAAACGGGGATCCAAGGGACCCGGGGGGGGAGCCGAGACACTGCTCACTTACATCTTCTAGGATGTGGGTCATTTAAAAATGACTTCTCATTACCTCGTTGGTACAATCACAACGTCACCAAATATCGGAGGCCTCTGAAAAAACAAAACCAAAAACCAAAAAACAGGTAACTTGGCCATTTTACTATCCCATACCTTTGCTTTTTATTTTTTTAATTTTTAAAAATTTTTTGCATGGGCAGACACCGGAAATCCAACCCAGGTCTCTGCCATGGCAGGTGAGAACTCTGCCACTGGGCCACCGTGGCCCGCCCCCGTGCCTTTGCTTTTTTTGTTCACTAGAGAGAGTACATTATTTCCTCTCATAAGGGCAAGCATTCTTGCCTTTTGTCCCCATGGCTGTGTGCACGTGGATATGCACACTTGCACGTGTCCTAACACATGCGTGCTCTAGTATACTCTCCATATTTTTCCCCTCCAAAGAAAACCAAGTTGAGTGATTTCAGCTCATCCAAATAAAAACCATCCAGCGGAGCAGCGTGACATGGTCCTTAAATCACACAGATCACATTTTTGGCAAATAGCTGTGTCCTGTAACTGTCATTCCCATGGTGTCCAGCTTACTCATCATCAAATGCATGACATTTTCTTGGCCTTGGAATGTTCCACCTCAATTAAAACTGGAAGAAAAAAAGTGATTGTTCTACACTGTGAGTGGGAAAAAAATACATCACAGAGACGTTTCTCGTTGAACCATAGAAAAAGAGAAATTGCCTGCCCTGCTTGGTTCTCCCGGGAAAGACAGTTGCTCCAGGATGGAATCAGGTCAGGAGGAAAACTGAAAGATTGCTTTCTGCTTTGTATTGCACAATTAGAAAAAGTTATTATAATGTTTTCCTTTGTATGCTGCGGTAATCAGTAAACCTATCCCAATTAATTCACAGCATCTCGTCAAAAAACTTTTCACATAGAATAAAACTTAGTAAGCCCACAATTAAAAAAAAAAATTAGGATTAAGACAATTTGGTAGAAAGGATGTTGGTTTTGGGGCTTAGAAAGACCTAACTTTGAATAGTAACTCAGAACCATTTTACACATGAGAAAAATAAGGCTCAGAAGAGTTAAGCTACCAGTACAAAGTCCAACAGCTGGACTCTAACAGCTTTGAGATTTAGGTAAATAAGTATGTAATATGCTTCAGATAGTGCTTACCATAAAAAGGCGTGGTATTTATTTATCAGGCAATGACTATAAAAAAACCCATTTTCAGGTGTTAATTCTGATATGATGGCCTAAAGTTTAAGTTTACTTAAGACTCCACATTCTTTCTTCCATTTTCTTTGTAACTATCATAAAATAACCCCTAATCTTGCCTAAAGTGATTCAAGAAGCTTCTCATACTTCAAATGTGTGTGTTCATTTCAAACAATTCATGTGCTAATTACAATTATGGTGTTTCTGTCTGTAGTTTTTATCCACAGGGAGCTTTTGGTGGCTGTGGTTAGTATAATTTGAAGGTTTTGAGAACAGTTGAATTGCTTTATAAATTATTTTAAGGTCGAATTTTCACAAATGATCATTGACCTGCCCCCTTTCCCCTCTCAATTCTGAAATACACTGGATAGGGTTGGTGAGGCTATACTTGTCTGTAGGTAGAATGAGGACAAGGTAAACTTAAGGTGCGTGAAGTTGAATTGGGAGGGCCTGTTGGCCTTTTTTCATAGGCTCTGCTTCTTGGTGCCTACTTTTAGTCCTTCTTGGTGACAAGAAGCTTTGTAGAGATAGGTCTGCTCTTGGTCATTAGGTTGGTATGGTGGAAAATCAAGCTGTCATCTCTCCCAGGAGCATGCACATCTATGGAGTTCTGATGGTGGAACAAAAGGCATGTTCCAGAATTCAGAGTGGGCTGGTGGGGTGTCGGTTTGGGGGCTGCAGGGAGGCAGTCCCCTACAGTGCCACTGAAATCATGCCTCGGAGTAGAGTCCCTTTGGATAGTTACTGGAAAGTCTGATCTTACCCACAGGATTTCCTGATTCAGGGATTTGAATGGGATGAAGCTGCTAAATGAAGAACAGTCTGGCAGAAGTCAAAACCTCAAGCAGCCTCAGTTCTCTTCTCAGCAGCCTCAGTCCTCTTCTTACTGTACAAGGAGGCCATTTTTTCCCCCTGACACACAGTGAAAACCACCAACTTAAAACACTCCCAGTCAAGGAGAGTTTGAGAAATCAAGAATGGAGAGGAGAGGAGCGGTTTGGCTTTTGGGGCTGAGTGGAGACATCGATAAACAGGCACTGCACAGGCACGTGGGTCCCGGGAAGACACGGCCTTTCGGGAGGTGTAGTTTTCCAGGCTGTCCACATGATGGTGCATAAACTCTGCTCACAGATTTGTCGCCTCTGCTAGACCTGATCGATTGCTAAGCTTCCTGCTAGGGCATGCTGAAGACTTCACCGTGGCGAAAATACTTTTGATATTTTAAACATCCAAATTGATTATTTGATTAAAAATTGATTGAGTTCCTAAGAAGTAAAATGTAATTACTCACGTGCCCGGAAAGCTCCTTGCATAGTGCCTGGCCCGTAGGAGGCATGAATGACAGAGAGGGAGATGCAAAAGGAGATGCGAGTAGATGTGTGGGGTGATGCAAAGCACCTCTTGTTCCTAGAGAATTCTGAAGTCTAATTGAGGACTCATTCAGTCGTTACATTGACCATTTACTGTGGACAGCACTAATCTGCTCCCATAGATTCAGCTTTTAGAGAGCTTGAATCCTATTGGGGGGATCAGGACAATAAATAAAATAAGAAAAATAACTAGAATGGAGATAGTGATAAGCGGTATGGAAAAAAAAATCAAAGCAGACAAGTAGTCTGGAAGGCATCTCTGAAGAATTGGTGGAGCAGATGATGAGGATATTTAGGGGGAGATCATCTTAGGCCTTGAGTGAGAATGTACCTGGGATATTGAGAAAGAGTGAGGTGGTCAGTGTGGCTGCCGAGGAGAGTGAGGGGGAAGTGGAGGAAAATATAAGGCAGGGTGTCCCCTGGGGATAGATTGGGGAATTTTGAAACAGATCACATAAAACCTTGTAAGATATCGGGCTGCGAGGGTGGTTTGGTGGTAGAATTCTCGCCTGCCATGCGGGAGACCCGGGTTCGATTCCTGGTCCATACACTTCCCAAATAAATAAATAAACAAACAAACAAATGAAAAACCAAACAAAAATTCAACAAATGGTGCTGTAATAAGGGGATACTCACATGGAAAAATAATGGAATATGACCCCACCATACAGCATACAAAGAAAAATAAAACAAACACTTTGTAAGTTATCATAAGGACTTTGGCTTTTACAGTGACATTGATGGGAGCCTTTGAGAGCCTGAGTAGTGGATGATCCAACTTCCATTTTACAAAGATCTCTCTGGCTCCTGAATTGAGAAGGGGATAAACAGAGGAGCAGAGAAGACCAGCTAAGTGGCTTTTGATACAATCCAGGAAAGAGATGATGGTGGCTTGGGCCAGGGTGTCAACGGTGAAAGTGGAGAGAGGTAATCAGGTTTGGGATGTAATTTGAATCGATAGGATTTGCTGGTTGATTGATTGCATGCTTGAGAGAAAGAGAGGGGTCAAGGATGACAGTAAGGTTATTTCCCTGAGCAAATGCATGGAAAGAACCACTATTCACTGATACAAAGAAACCTGAGGAGGAGCATGTTTTTTGAGGAAAGCTCAAGGAGCTCAGATGGACACGTTGAATCTGAGATGCCTTTGAAACATCTGAGTGGAGATGGTTAGATCTGTGAACCTGGAATTCATGGGAAAGGGGCGTGGGCTGAGACAGAAATTTGGGGGTGGTAAGTCTATAGATGATGCTTAAAGCCAGAGCCTGGAAGAGACACCAAGCAAGCAAGAATAGGTGGAGAGGAGACAAAGTACAAGGACTTAGTCTGGGTGCACTCCAAGGTATGGAAGTCGGGGAGGTGAAGAAGAGACAGCATAGAGATTGAAGATGGGGGTCCAGTGAAGAAGGAAGAAGTCTGGAGAGTGTGGTGCCCTGGAAGCCAAGGAGGAGGGAGAAGTCAGCAAGCACACCAATCGCTCTAAAGCAGCATTTAACAGCACAACTGCTGACTTTTGGGGTGCGATCACTCTTTGTTGTGAGGCTGGTCTGTGCACCGCAGGATGTTCAAGCAGCATCCCTGGCCTCTACCAGTAGACACCAGCAGCATCTCCCACCCAGTTGTGATGACCAAGAATGTCTCCAGACATGGCCAAAGGTCCCCGGGTGGGGGGCAATATCTTCCCCGGGGGAGAAGCACTGCTCTAACTCTAGGTCCAAAGAGCTGCACAGCAAAGCGCTGTCAGGGTTCAGGGCAGGGGAAGCTCATGTCTGACGAAGGCAGGGAAAGCTTCCAGGAGAAGATGGAATGTCTGAATTTGCTTGAAGAGATGGATAGTAAATTGACAGAGACTAGCTGGTGTGGGGTAGGGAAAGCATCTCAGCCAGGGAAAAATTCCTGATGCTTGATCAATGTCTCCATGTAGAGACCAACGTCTCCTTTTGGAGTCATGGAAACAGGTCATTTTCACAATCTCTTGCTTTAGGCACAGGCAGGTTTCCATGACATCTGTCTTCCCCACAAAGGAAGACTGGAGGGTAAATTATGTTTTTTCTCTGATATATAATTGAGGGAGCTTTAGGCGCTATAATACATGTTATGTCATTGAAAAACTGTGATTAAAAACAAAACAAAACTCCTGCCTTCCCCCACCCCCCAGGCTTTCCCAGTTCCCTGCCTCTGGCACCTTTCCAAAATCATAAAAGAGAAACTTGTCTTTTCCCCAGTTTCCAGATCTAAGGTCAGATTGTTTCTCCTCCGTTGGAATATAAGTTTAATTTATTGCTTTGCTTAAATTTGACTCAAAATCTCTCTTCCCTTACAACACACACTCATACACACAGGCACACTCTAAGTTGAAATATACTACTGTTTTTACATTAGGATTTTTTAAATTAGAGGTGTACGTTTGCAGAAAATTCATGCATAAAAGACAGAGTTCCTGTATACCACCCTTTTATTATATTAACACCTTGCATTAGTGTCGTACATTTGTTAAAATCAATGACAGAACATTTTTTATAATTGTACTATTAACTATAGTCCATGTATAATAATGTTTTTAAAGCAAATCCACAGGCTCATTAGGATTATTTCTCTATGGTTATTTTTTTGGATGTTTAGGCAACCTGTTCAGAGGAAAAACACCTGTAGCATTTATAAGATCTCAACAGAAAATGTCTTCAGGTTGAGAAGGAGTAAACTGAATTCTCCTTTGGGGATGAGTTCAGATAAGGCTCCAGGTAAAGGCTAACTGAAGTGGAAATTGTTAGGACTTTTGAAGGAGGGACTTTATTTTTTTGCAGCAGAGAAGCAGGAACAATCCTGGATAATTAGAAGGGACTGACTGTTGGTATCATGTTGTCTTCTTGGAATGTGTTAGGCCAGCTTCCTGATGGCATGTTGAAAGGAGGAGCATTAATGAGGATATGCTGTTTTGTAGATTCTAAAGAGCTGGGAATTGAGATGACCTGTTCCAGGGGTTCCCAAAGCTGGGGCCCATCAGAATCATCAAGGCTGCTTTGAAAGACAAATACCAGGGCCCCACTACTAGAGATTCCATCAATGTGGGGTAAGCTCGTGGGATCCGAATTCATAAAATTCTCCAGGTGATCCTGCCCAACTCTGGACTTCACATCAGCATTTGGGAATTATTACTATTTTTTTTTCACATGGGCAGGCACTGGGAATCGAACCCAAGTCTCTGGCATGGCAGATAAGATCTCTGCCACTGAGCCACCGTGGCCCACCCATCTGGGAATTATTTGCCTATGACATTATTATTATTATTTTTTAAGTTTTTATTTTATTTTTATTTTTTAATGATCATTCCATTCTACATATATGATCAGTAATTCACAATATCATCACATAGTTGCATATTCATCATGATCATTTCTTAGAACATTTGCATCAATTCAGAAAAAGAAATAAAAAGACAACAGAAAAAGAAATAAAATGAAAACAGAAAAAAAAATTATACATACCATACTCCTTACCCCTCCCCCCCATTGATCACTAGCATTTCAAACGAAATTTATTTTAACATTTGTTCCCCCTATTACTTATTTTTATTCCATATGTTCTACTCG
>PVIY010037387.1:0-24724 GCA_004026745.1 Myrmecophaga tridactyla
CACACACACACACACACACGCATATACCTGAAGTGGGCTGTGTCCTTGAATCCTTGAATGTAACTAACTGCCCATCACTCTCACAAATGATTCTGGAACATTGTTTTTTTAAATCCTGTGTCCAGGTTTCAGCTACATTCCTAATAGTAGGCTCTCACTTTTTATTCCCCCTGGTTCTTCTTTTACTTGCATTGTCAAAATGCAGTACTCTTGACAGCTCATAATTTGTTGAAGAGAGGATGGCCATTTTCTTTGCCCATAATCACAAAACATTTTCATTTATCACTTTATTGTAACAGTGAAAATCAGTCCAGTGAATGCTTTTTTATTTCTTCATGTCTGTCTGCTTCTAGCCACCTTTGCATATACACATGCCCTCAGCATGTGAGAATACAAGAGTCCCAAATTCATAGGGCAGGCTGTAAGGCTTGTAACTCCAATAAAGGGTCTCAGTGAACTCCATATGAGAGGCTTGCTGGCTGAAGAAACAGTGAAAATTCTCTCTTCTCCTTTAAAAGTCTTCAACTGATTGATCACATCCAACTGATCAATCCACACTTAATTGATCATAAGTGTGATCAGCCACAGCTGTAATCAGCTGACTGATGATTTAATAAACCAGCCTTCTAATTTATCAGCCAGCCACGAAATATCCTTGCAAAAACAGGCCAGTGCTTGCCTGAGCAGACAACTGTGCACCATCACCTAGCCAAGTTGATACCAGAACCCAACTATCACACTGTTTTTTTAAACATTGATAGTAATGATCCATATGATACAGTGTCTGCATAAAATTGTCTGTTAGGCCAGTAAACATTTCTTATTCCACAGTAATGTCACATTGTTTTCTTTTCGCTATAGCTTGTTCTTCGAAAATGGTGTGAATTAATTCCTGGGGCTGAGTTCCGATGTTTTGTCAAGGAAAACAAGCTTATTGGTGAGTCCCCCATACCCACCCCTTACCCCCCCTTGAAGGTATCTTTAAAAGAGAATAAGCTGTTGATGGGACTAAATTTTAAGTATCTAGGACAAGGATAGCAATTAATTTTAATCTCCAGTGCTAACTCTAACCAATTGGTACCGGCTGCCCAATGTTACATTGACAAGGATCTAAGGCTACATTCAGTTTTTACAAAGAAAAGTATTACCAATTAGTCATGTTTGCCTGGACTCCAGAGACAAACAGAGCAATCTTTACTATTCCTAACTTAGGATCTGTTTGATATTACCTGCATTCTCTTTGTAATTTTCCTAAGTATTACTAAAAATACATTGCTTATTTTAGGCATCTCAAAATCCAAGAATTTATGCCTTTATATCTATTATTGGAGCACTGTTTATTATTCTAGGAAGAGGAAATACCTGGACAAATAAAGTGTTTCAGTTTAAAAGTCACCTATTTTCTTTCTTCTCAGGTTATTTTGTTTGCTATGATTTATTTGAGTTAAATATTAAAGAAAATTTGCCCTTTTTTTCTGTGCATGGTTTCTATAAAATTTGATTTATCTTCAGTTTTAGAAGTGTGATTTGAATAGAATCAAATCAACACTATTTATTTATTGCACATGGCATTGACATTTATTAACCTACTTGAAGGAAACCTAGGATATTCAGATATATTGTTAGGTTCTCTTGGAAAAACCTGCAATATAAGTACAGCTAAAGAGGTAGTCATCTTGGCATGTGGTTAAAAAATTTGAACCCCTTCTTTCAGAACAGAGACCTTTTTCCTGGGGTGGAGTAAATCGAGGGAGTTCTTACAGTAGTCCCCAGTGTAGTATTTGGAATTATGTCAGCAAGTCACTTTGAAGAGAGGAATGTTTACTTTTCCACTCTTGAAAGATTAGGCTTAGGAAGGCAGAGAGCAGCATGTATGAATACGAAAAGTAGAGTGCTCTATGAAGTACATTATAAATTTGGAAGATGTGGTGAGGAATGTTTTAAATGTTCTTAAAGAGAGTGGATAAGAATAACGATTTGGAGTAAGATCACTGGAAAAAGGAAAATGCAGTTGACTGCATGACAGGTTTAAAATGACTTCTTTCATTTTTTTCCTTAATAAGCATTTATGCCTTTGAATTCTCTCCATTGTACTAAATAAAAATAACTAATATTTTGAAATGTAAGAATGTATGGCAATATGGAACTTTGGGATTCACCTATCCATATGAACCTCTATAATTGATAAGCTTTATGCCTATGTGAAATGGCAAGTAATGTATAATGCCATACTCATCCGATTTGTCTTCTGATCTGCTTTAATGATTTTCTCACAGAAAGGTTTAAATCACATTTTTGTGTTTTTGAAAACAATATTGTTATGATATTGTATAATAATAAAATACAAAATATTTTCTCATCAGGTATTTCTCAGAGGGACTACACACAATACTATGACCATATTTCTAAGCAAAAGGAAGAAATTTGCAGATGCATACAAGACTTTTTTAAGAAACACATACAGTATAAATTCCTAGATGAAGACTGTGAGTATTTTTTATTGACCCAGTGAAATGAAATGAAATACATGTTACTGAACTTTATTTCCCAATGGTGTCTAGTTTAAAACTGACCAAAAACTGTATTTTAAACACTATATAGTATCACAGATGGTTTTCATGCTGATTTTACCTTGTTTAATTAGAACCCAATTTTAATACTGAGACAGTTTACTCTCTTGTCATTTTAGATGTTTGTTACGTATTTCAAAAGTCTATTTACGGAGACCAAAGTGCTTCAATTATAATGGTGAAGTCAGTTAGCTGACTGAACTTCCAGCTTCGCTATTTGAATGATCAGATAGCACCAGTTAGAGAGTAAACATTTGTGTATTGTTTTTAAAACTTGAGAGTACATTGTATATAGAGAGAGTCCTCGTATGTCTTTGAATTATACCTACTGGGTTCCATAGCAAATTTGATTAAAAAAAATTAATCATGCCATAGCATAGCTAGAGTTTATGCTTTCCCACTACAAATTTTACTCATTTATTCTCCTTCAAGTGAGTGATGGTCCTTTCACTAGTACTTTCCTTGTTGAAAGTAGGTGCCTTCATTTCTGCAAAGCCAGAATACAGCTTATAGCAGTGAGCCAGTCAAGATGATCTTAGTATATGGTTTGCATTTTTAAATTTAAGGGATTGTATTTGGGGGTAGAGAAAATGCAAGCAAGGTTGTATAAATTAAACATTGCAGGATGCCTTTTTTATATTTGAAAAGTTGAGACTTAGAAACATTAAATCTCCAAGGTAATTATATTCTGTAGTTCTCAATTTGAATGCATTTTAGTTTTCGAAAGAAAACTTAGATCATGAAAATATTAGTTCATCCATTCAAATTGTGTTCCTTTATTATTAACTTGAGTTTTTTTTTCTCCTTTGCAGTTGTATTTGATATATATAGAGACTGTAGGGTAAGTAACAAACCATATTTGATATACTTTAAAATCAAAGTTAGTCTTTTAAGTTATGTGAGTACACAGCCTTATATGTGTAAAGTGCCCGCTGCTGAAAAGTACTTTCCTACCGACTAAAATACTTGAAATTTACATGTAAATGTTTTGGAATGGTCAAGGATCTCCCCTTAAAATATGCCCAACTTTAAGACACCTAATATTTTAAAAATCATATGTCACAAGTTTTGGGATTATTAATTTAACAAATAGCTAAATGGCCACCTACTTTATACTTTTCTGGGCCTCCTTAAAATTGTTTAGTTTACATGTTTAAATGTGGCCAAGAATTTGTCATTTGTTATTTAGATAATTATTCTTAGTTAACCAAAGATTCTTAGCATGATTTGAGTCACTTTTATCAGTAGAGTGAAGGTGAGAAAGTAGTTTGCATCTGTTCTTTAAATCTTAAAAGTGATTGAAAGTTATGAGATGAAGAAACACTGTATTTGATAAAGAAATCCTAAAACAGATTTTACTGTCAAGACATGTAATATTTTCAGAGAAACTTAGGTGACTTAATGTGTTCTGTGATGAATGCTCACATGCTTGAGTGTTAGGAAGATAGCAGATGGTTTTCCACATTGCCCATAGACCTTCAGTGCTGCTTATTTCCTCACTTTGGTCCCCCCAGCATCAGGGTCATGCCCGTAAGACCTTTGAATCACTTCTTGGACCAAATGATATGGTCCAGAGGGTCATATCCCAAAATAACTGTTAGCTATATTTTTACCTCTCTGTCTTCAAGGATGATAGACTTGTCTCTATTATCATCACTACAGTATCACCTGTCAATCAGAAAGAGGGCCATACACTGAGATTTGGCAGGAAGGATGTTACTTGGTAAAATTTCAACTTTGGGAACAAACTTTAGAAAAAGAATGGGAAGCCAGTAGGATGGAATTGATGGAGACATAGACTCACAGACAGGAGTCCCAGCTTTTAGGCCCAGCTCTGCTTCTGATTGAGCTTGGCCAGGTCACATCACACTTGCAGCCCACATTTATCCAGAGTCTGTGGTGTGTTAGATGCTGTGCTTCTAACAAGAACCTTCAAACATTCAAGGTCACAGCATGGGGGCCAATAGGATCAAGTCAGGCATTGAGTACAGAAACCTAGCCCACTGCCTGAATCTGCAGCCTGGCAGATAATTCAGTATCTCACTTAATCCAAAGAACCCTGGGAGGTATGTGTTATTTGTTCCTATTTTACAGACATTAAAACTGAGGCAATTTTAGTTATAATGGCATTTGAAAATTTTGGAATTTGCTATAGTTTCTCAATATATCCCAAGCAGATGTCAAGTTCTACTCTAATTCAGTAAGGCTGACATCTGGGTGCAGATGTATATAATTTGGTGAAAGAGCTACACGAATGTCTAATGTCTTAAGTGAAGACATTCACATAAGTAATTATTGCTGTGCTCTCACAGAACTGAAATTAGTTGTATTTTTTTTGAACGAGAAACATGCTAGTGTAAACATTCTAACAGTTTCTCAGAAGAGAGTTAAACCGTGATGTAAAACTCATTTATATTTATTCAACAGTTCTTATGTTAGGCACTTTCTTGCAATTGTAATTTTGTGGCTATTCTTGTAGAAAACCGACTTTTCTTTTATGATAGTTGTATTAACTAGGGTTCTCTAGAGAAACAGAATCAGCAGGAGATAGCTGTAAATATAAAATTTTTTGAAGTGTCTCATGTAACTGTGGGGATGTAGAATCAAAGGTCTGTAGGGCAGGCTGCGAGCTAGCAGCTCCAATGAAGGTCCTCAGCAAACTCTCAGGAGAGGCTGGCTGGGCAACCATGGGGATGTACAAGCCCAAGATCTATAGGGTAGGCTGTGAGCTGGCAGCTCCAGCAGGAAGAGTGATTGTCTCTTCTGAATCCTCCATAAAAGCCTTCTGGTGATTAGATTGTCACTCACTGCAGAAGACACCCCTTAGTAGTCAGCTGTGAATGCAGCCAGCGTGGTCATGATTTAAGTCCATGAAATGTCCTCTTAGCAACAGATAGGCCAGCGCTTGCCTGACCAGACAACTGGGCACCACCACCTGGCCAAGTGGATACATGAACCTAACCGTGACAGTAGTCTCTTTTTTTAAATACCTTTTTTTTTTTTCAATTATGGTGTACCTAATGTAAAATTTACCATTTTAACCATTTTTAAGTAATTCAGTGGTATTAAATATATTCACAATATGTCACCATCACCATTATTTCCTTAACTTTTTCATCATCCCAAATGGAAACTCTGCGCCTTTAAGCAATAACTCCCCTTTCCCCCCGCCTCCTCCTCCTGGTAACTTGTAATCTATTTTCTGTCTATGAATTTGCATCTTCTAGGTATTTCATATAAGTAGAATCATACAGTATTTGTCATTTTTGTCTACCTTATTTCACTTCAGTGTGATATCTTCAAGGTTTATTCATGTTGGAGCATGTGTCAGAACTTCATTCCTTTTTATGGCCAAGTGACATTTCATTATATGGATAATTCCACATTTTATTTATCCATTCATCTCCTGATGGTCACTTGGGTTGCTTCCACCTTTTGGCCATTGTGAATAATGCTGCTATGAACATTTAGTGTACGAGTTTCTGTTTGAGTCCCTACTTTCTGTTCTTTGGGGTATATACCTAGAAGTGGAATTGCCAGGTCATATGGTAATTCTATGTGTAACACTTTAAGGAGTATTCAAACTGTTTCCCACAGTGGCTATAGCATTTTATATTCACATCTGCAGAAGAGTTCCAATTTCTGCACATCCTCACCAATACTTATTTTTCAATTCTGAAATAATACTCAAACTAGTGGGTTTGAAGAGGTATCTCATTATGGCCTTTATTTGAGTTCCTCTGTGGCTAATGATATCAAGCATCTTTTCCTGTGTTTATCTTCTTTGGAAAAGTGCCCTTTTGAAATTGGTATTGCCTGTCTTTTTGTTACTGAATTGTAGGAATTCTTCCTGTATCCTGTATAATAATCCCTTTTCAGATATATGATTTGCAAATATTTTCTTCCATTCTGTAGGTTATCTTTTCATTCTCTTTATAGTGTCCTTTGCATAGAGTTTTAAATTTTGATGAAGCCCCATTTATCTGTTTCTTTCTTTTCTTGCCTCTGTTTTTAGTGCTTTACTTAGGAAGCCTTTGCCAAATACAAGGTCATGAAGATTTTCCTATTTTCTCCTAAGAGTTTTATAGTTTTAGCTCTTAAATCTAGGTTTTTGATTAATTTTGAATTAATTTTTATACATGGTATGAAGTCCAGATTCATTCAGATGCATGTGGAGATCCAGTTGTTCCAGAACCATTTGTTGAAAATCTGTCCCTTCCGTACTGAATGGTCTTGGCATCCTTGTGGAAAATTAATTGCCCATAGATGTGAGAGTTTATTCCTGGACTCTCAGTTCTGTTCCACTGGTCCATGTATTTGTCCTTACACCATTACAACATTATTTTTTTTTACTGTTGCTTTGCAGTAAGGTTTGAAATCGCAAAGTGTGAGTCTTCCAACTTTGTTCTTTTTGTTCAAGATTGTTTTGGCTATTCAGAGCCCCCCTTGAAATTCCATATAACTTTTAGGATGGGTTTTTCTAATTCTAGAAAAACACAAAAATGCCTAGGGGATTTTTAAAAAAATTTTTTATTAATTAAAATAAAATTACAAGAAAAACAAACATTCCCAACACATACATTCAGCAGTTCACAATATCATCACATAGTTGCATATTCATCATCATGATCATTTCCCAGAACATTAGCATCAATTCAGAAGAAGAAATAAAAAGACAATAGAAAAATAAAACAAACAGAAAAAGAAAAATTCTACATACCATTCCCCTTACCCCTCCCTTTCATTGATCACTGGCATTTCAAACTAAATTTATTTTAACATTTGTTCCCCCTATTATTTATTTTTATTTCATATGTTCTACTCATCTGTTGACAAGGTAGATAAAAGGAGCATCAGACACAAGGTTTTCACAGTCACACAGTCACATTGTGAAAGCTATATCATTATACAATCATCTTCAAGAAACATGGCTACTGGAACACAGCTCTACATTTTCAGGCAGTTCCCCCCAGCCTCTCCATTACATCTTGGTTAACAAGGTGATATCTACTTAATGTGTAAGAATAACCTCCAGGATAACGTCTCGACTCTGTTTGGAATCTCTCAGCCATTGACACTTTGTCTCATTTCACTCTTCCCCCTTTTGGTCGAGAAGGTTTTCTCAGTCCCTTGATGCTGGGTCTCAGCTCATTCTAGAGTTTTTCTCAATCCCTTGATGCTGAATCTCAGCTCATTCTGGGATTTCTGTCCCACGTTGCTAGGAAGGTCCACACCCCTGGGAGTCATGTCCCACATAGACAGGGGGAGGGTGGTGAGTTTGCTGTGTTGGCTGGAGAGAGAGGCCACATCTGAGCAACAAAAGAGGTTCTCTTGGGGGTGACTCTTAGGCCTAATTTTAAGTAGGCTTGATCTATCCCCTGTGGGGTTAAGTTTCATATGAATAAACCCCAAGACTGGGGGCTCAGCCTGTAATAGCTTTGGTTGCCCACACTGTTTGTGAGAATATTAAGAATTCAACTTGGGGAAGTTGAGTTTTCCCCTTTTCCCTGTTCCCCGAAGGGGACTTTGCAAATACTTTTCCACTCACTGACTGAATCACTCTCTCCATCAGGGCATCACCTGGACAAACCAACAAAATCTCATGTCCTATATAAAGTTTGCCTAGGGGATTTTGATAGGAATTGCATTGACTCTGTAGATCACTTTGGGTACTACTGTCATCTGAATAATATTTAGTCTTCCAATCCATGTGATACCTTTTCATTTATTTAGGTCTTTTCTAATTTCTTTCAGCAGTGTTTTATAGTTTCAGTGTACAAGTTTTTTGCCTTCATGGTTAAATTTATTCCTAAGTATTTTATTCTTTGTGATCTTCTTGTAAGTGGAATTGTTTTCTTTAATGATAGTCTCATATAACTGAAATGTGTTTGTCTTTGCAAAACCATTTGCTTTCTTATTGTTACTAGACAAATTGATTCAGGACTGACAGATTCTAACATCATCATGTGTATGTCAAAGCAGTGGCCCACTGTTTTGGTAGTTCTGGGCTGAAGCCTCGGAAAGTGTATTTTGACAAGTTGCTTAAGTGATGGTAATGCACCACAAGAATGGAGAATGACTATCTTAAAATGATGATGGTGCACTTAGGTTTCTGTTTATCTGTGGTTATCGTTTTGTCATTTATTTCTAATTTTATTGCTTGCTGGACTAGCTATGTCTGATCTTGAGTCCAGCATTGTCAGTGCTGATCGTTGTCAGGATTGGCTTTGTGACTTTTGAGGTTGTTCTTTATTTTGTTATTTTTGTTTGTTTGTTTGGCTTTGATAGATGAATAGTAATGTCTCAGTATCATTTCAGTTTGTCTTATGAGTGAAGTTGAAGTTCAACATTTCATATTTTTAAGGGTCATTTCTGTGTACTTGTTGCTTCATGTCTTTTTCCTTCTTTTCTGTTGTCTTGCTTATTTTTACCCTCAAAATATAGAAGCTCTTTTTATATCACAAGGATTAAGCCTTTATCCTTGATTTTCAGTTAGTTGTTAGTCTTTTGCCATGAAGAAGTTCTTTATAAGAGATCAAATATGTTAATCATTTCTTTTATGGTATCAAGATTTAAGTCATACCTTGAAAAAAGCTTCATTTTTTTTTCTAGTTCTCTTATGCTTTCTTGCTTTGCCTTTAAATCTTTTATCTATTTGTAATTATTGGATGGTTTTTGTTTTTGTTGTTCAGGATATATCTGTGTGTGTGTGTGTGTGTGTGTGTGTGTGTGTTTGTGACCTGGTCCAGACTGAGCTTTTTGAAAGAATAAGTTTTGTATTATTGGCTTTTATACTGCAATGCTTAATACAGTGTCATATATAGGGACTTGCTTGGGTGGATGGGTGAATGGTCCCTTAGTAGGAGTAAGAAAGGTTGGTTTGGCTGCTCTTATTTGATGGATTGTCAAAATTTCCCAGGATGTCTTGTTCCTGAAACATCACATAAAAACACATTATAGCTATAAAAGTCTAATATTTATAAGTGTATACCCTATTATAGCTGGTTTTATTTGTTTTGTGAACTAGAGGATGTCTTCTTCTGAACTGCAGAACAAACCATTCCAGCTCAGAGTCCTATTGGTGACTTAGTTTTGTTTTTGAATTTTTGTTTTGTTCAGTTTTTATAGTGTAGCAGTTTTAGTTTATAGAACTGAATAAAATTCCTATAATAACAAGCAATTTCTCCCTCTTTTTTCTTTTTCTTTTTAAAATAATGGGATGATTTTACTGGTTATAAAAAGATCAAGTAGAAAGAGTTCAGAGGTTAGGGAATATCCATTTTGTTAAAATAATTTAATATATTAAAGACATTCATCCCAGAAAACAAAGTCGACATTGTACTAAGAAGTTGACTGATGACTGACATTATTTCACATAGTTGAAGTTTATAAACTTGGGCACAGAATTGATGTGAGGAAATAATTCCGTGTGCAGAGAGAGATTTGAAGGTTTCTCTTAGGAATTTTATACAATAATAATAACCTTACCCAAATGGACTGTGACTGCATGCTTCTGATATGGTTCTCTGCCACTTACTAGCAACTTTTGATGTGGGTTGCAAGTCCTAATGGGATTTTTTCATCTTTCCTGACATTTTACTTTAACCGTGTTGAGAATATTGGTAATGCTGGCTCAGGAATCTAGCTCCTCACATATGTAATCTTAAATGTTCTGATGAAGACCTAACTACAACACATTTATAGGGAAATCTGATTATAAATGACAAAATAGTACAATTAAATGAATGTTTCATTAGGAGAATCAAGTGGAGCAAAGATAAAATTTCAAGGCATCATTTAACTACCAAATGTTGCCTATATATCTATGCAGTCATATTTCTTCGCAGGCATGCCCAGCTTCCCCAGCTGTGACACTGTGCTCTGCCAAACCTAACCAAGCTCCATCTGGCCAGGCAGAAGTGTTCCTTCCTGAGGCTGTAACCTTCGAGCTTGCCACCATGGCTTTTAGACTAAGACAGGATAGAAAGTTTCTTCAAAGGCCTGCATAGGTAGTTTCATCTGCCCTTCAAATGCTATCAAGCCGTATTGTACAGACAAAACCAGCGTTATATTAAAATTTAAAGAAAAGAGAGCCTCTCCATACTTCTTCAGGCATGTTAAAGTAGGTCCAGCCTTTACAGCAGCCTTTTAGGAGTCACAAGTGGTGTTCACTGAGAACTGCTGGCATCATCCCCTCTGCCCGGCTCCCTTGCGAAAGTAGTACTGAGGATGCTCTTGAAAGCATTTCAGTCATGCTACTTTGGATGAACCTTTTTGTGAGTTTTCCCTTTCCCCTGTTTGGATTTTTTACTTCAAATGTTAATGTGACTAGAGGTAGAAGTTGGAATACATGTCTTCAGGGCTCTTCCTTCCTACATCCTTTCTCTCTCCATTCAGTATTGACCTTACTTTAATTCTGTGGCTGCTTTAGACAGGTAGCTCTTTCTCAGATGGGACGTGAACGAATGGTTTTTGAAATAAGTTATAATATGTTTAAGATTGTCTTTTGGGGAAAATAATATGAAGAGTATCCTTCTAAAACAGATTATAGGTTTAGGTGTTTTTATGTTATATTTATTCATTTCTTTCTCTCTGTTCTGCAGGGGAAGGTGTGGCTAATTGATTTTAATCCATTTGGTGAAGTCACAGATTCACTACTCTTTACTTGGGAAGAACTGATATCTGGAAAAAACTTAAAGGGTGATCTTAGTGAAGGAGATGCCCTTGAACAGGTAAGATGTTAATAAAAGCTATAAAGGAAGCCCTTTTTTTTTGTATACTCTATAGTGGGGGTCACATAACATTCTTTTGCCATGTGACTTTCCTGTTACTGCAGCACCATTTGTTGAATTTTTTTTTCTGGAAGCGCATAGGCCAGAAATCAAACTCAGGTCTCCCTCATGGTAGGTGAGAATTCTACCACTGAACTACCTGTGCACCCCAAGAGAAACCCTTTCCAGCATGAAATAAGTGTTTGTTTATTCTTTAGGCATTTGCATAGACAGTGACCCATATCCTCGGGAAATGCATAGTATAACAAAGATTTACTAACAGTTACTTGCCCATGGAGGCTTTTAAAAAAGGGTGTATATTGAAGTTCATTTGTTTAGCTTTATGTAAAGAAATATAATGGTCTTCTGATACTTTTTTTAAAATTCTTTTTCTTGTCTCCTTTTGTGACACACACCTGGAAGAATTTCAACCCTAGGTCAGTCCTTACATCTGCCCCAGGTTGCGGAAGACTGATAGAGAAAAATTGTCCAGGCCCACAAATTAGTGTCCCTTCACATTCACGGTTTCTAGTTTCAAGGGGGCCCTCGATAGTGTGTGATTTCTGCAGTCAGCTTTCATTTCTTTCATCCACAGGGGCTATCTCATATCCTCTCTGCTCTCCTCAGACCTTCCATCCATCATTCCTTTCCTTCTCAGCAGATGATTTCACTTTCTTCTTCATCAGGAAAAAGTCTGCTGCTAAGAGTTCACTTGGTTTAATACAAACCTATCTGCATCCTTTCTCCGACGTCTAGTCTCTCTGTGTGTGCTTCAGACAGGATTCCTTCCTGTATCCCCAAATATCCTCTGCTATCATTTATCTTCTTTCCTATTTTTTCAATCACTTCTACCAACTCCTGTCCATCAGTATTTCACCATGTCAGCTCTCTTCTATCTTAAGAAACCAAAACATTCTTCAATCCCATACTGTCACCCATCTACTCTCTCCTTTATGTCTCTTCAGCTTCACAGCCAGACTTCCTTTAAATAACAACTTTATATTGCTTTTTTCTGCTTGTAAAGTGATATACATGCTCATTTGAAAAGAAAATTGTAAAATTACCCATATTTCCACCCACTTGAGAATCACTGTTTATATTTTGTCACATAACATACATGCACATGTGCACATAAATCTTTTAAAAAATAAATGAGAATACACTACATATGCAATTGTGTATCCTGAGTTTTTTATTTAGCATTTAACATAAAATATTTGTATGTTTAAAATGGCCATTTAAAAAGAGAGGTAGGACTTGAAATCCTGTCACCCAGAAGTAGCCATCCTTACACTTGAGTTAGCATTTTTCCAGGCATTTCTTTGTATGTATGCACATGCACACAGTTTTACATGAGTGTATCGTGCAATTGTTTTCATGCTGTTATGTAGTGTGCTTTTGAAAACCACTTGTGTATCATCACAGCCAACTCCCTTGAGTGTCTGTCTGCTCTTGCTGCCTGTGGTGCTCACCCTTCTCACCTACCTCTGTACCCCTCCACCCGCTGCCAGTTAGTGCTGCCCCACCACTCCCCGGAAACTGCCCTCAGCACAGATACCAGCGTCTGGTTCTAACCCTCTGAACAACGAGCAGTGCTGATCTTGCTTAGCCACTTGGCAGTATTTGAAAATCTTACCCTCTTCCTGATTCTTGTAATGCCTCTTCCTATGGTTTCTGTGTCCCATGTATTCCTCCTGTCTTTCCTCCTACTTTTCTAGCTGCTTTCATTGTAAGCATAATTTATTTTGACTATCTCTTGAGAAATTTATTTTTCCCATTTCTCTATCCTGGACCCCTGTTTTGCCCTGTTTCTCTACATCTGGGTTAAATCTCTAGGTACACTCTTAATGGCTCTTGCCAGACTCTGTTACAGTTACTTTGCCACGTTCAGCCTTAGACTGTAAGTTTCTGAGAACAGAATAATACTGCTTTTTGTTCTCCATCTACCTCCAGGACATAGCATAATGCCAGGCACAATTAATGTTTGTCGAGTTAATAAATGAAGGGATTTTATATTGTTTCACGTATTTCCTCAAGATAATGTGTAAATTCATCTGTTGCTTTCCTTTCTAGTTACAGTCTCCCCCCTATTTCTTTCCAGCTTTAAAATAGATGTATTCTCATACATACCTTTCTTATAACTCAGCCAAACAATTGTATGTCTTTTTATACTTCGTCATCGTTGTTTATGACTTGAAAATAAAATCCTGAGCATAAAGCAACTATAAAAATTTATAGCTTAATTTCTGCTTTTAATAGGGTCAGATATGAAATGAAAGAAAATAAAAGCACACCATTTGTGAAGGTGTTTTCCTGATGTAAGTTTCCTGAAAGTTATAAGGGACATATTTAAAAGGAGTAGGTCTTAAAACACTAACCTGAAATACTCATTTCTATCCTGATGCCTTCTTAAGAGGTAGGAAGCAACTTTAGTTCTCCCTTTTCCAATTAGTCCATTTCATTTCAAATTTCAAATTTATTTGCATGCAGGTGATCACAATATTCTTATTAATTTTTAGTGTCTATCATTGTCTTTTATATTTCTCATTTGGTATTTTTAACCTTCTCTCATTCTTTATCAAACTTTTAAAGTTTTTTTCCAATTGTATTGGTCTTTTCACAGAACCAAGTTTTGGCTTTGTTGATACTGTCTATATTTGTTTTCCATTTAATTGATTTATATACTAGTCTTTATTATAAGCTGCCTTCTGCTTTCTTTGGGTTTAATTTATTGTCTTTTTTTCTTAGGAAATCTGCTTAGATTATTGATTTTCAGCCTTACCTTTTGTTATGTGCATTTAAGACTATCAATTTCCTTCTTCATCTTGCTTTTGCTATATCCCACAGATTATCTATATGATTTCAGTACTTTGAAATATGTTGAGACTTGCTTGCTTCAGGACCTGTATTTAGTCAGTTTTGTTAAATGTTCCATATACTCTTATAGTTGTATATTTTAAACAACCCACAAAATGTTGTTTGTTTGTTTTACACTCAATATTCTTTTGTTTGTATCCACATGCTCATTGTTTCTCTTGTTCTTCATTCCCCCTGCATCTCTGGGCTATCATCTGGAATTATTTTATTTCTGTTTCCTTTATTTCAGATGTAACAGTGATGAATTCTTTCAGTTTTCTTTTGTCTGGCAGTTTATTTCATGTTCATTTGTTGTTTGTTTTCCAATATTTTTATTTTGAAAATTGTTAAAACTTAACAACTAAGTGAGTTGAAATAATTGTTTCGGTGAACAGTTATATACTTCTTAACCTAGCTTCTATAGTGAACACTTTATACCCTTGTTTTATTACATATATATTCATCTTTCCATCCCTCTCTGTCCATTTTTTATTCATCTCAGAGTAAATTACAGACATTAGAACACCTCATCCTAAACACCCAGCATGCATATCGTTACCTATAGTTTAATTTTTTTTCTTTTGTGGTAAAATTTATATATAATGAATCACACAAATCTTAAGTATCTGACTTTTTTAAAAACATTTTTTATTGTGAAATATATATTTAAAAAAGCAATAAATTTCAAAGCACATTTTAACAAGTAATTACAGAACAGATTTCAGAGTTTGGTGTGGATTACAGTTCCACAATTTCAGCTCTTTCCATCTAACTGCTCTAAGACTAGAAACTAATAGGAAATTTTGTTAAATCCTAATTTGTCTATCACAACTCTTCCTCCTTTGATCCTTCTCCTAATCTTTAGAGATACTTGGTTTAGGCCCATTTTAACTTTTTTCATGTTGAAAAGGTGCGTTGACAGTATGGGGTAAGGGATGGAATTGGCTGATGTTCTTGGAAAGGCTGGCATCTCTGGGTTAAGGACTTATCTGGCCTAGGAACCATCTGAAGGTTTTAGGTTTCTGAAAAATAAACCTATGGAATGAAACTCTTGTAGGATCTCAGATAGAGCCTTGGGTGTTCTTTAGGGTTAACAGGAATGATATTGGTTGGGATTTGGCAAACATTTTAACCTTCATTTTTAAAGCATATTCTGCTAGATACAGAATTCTAGGTTGGCACTGATTTCCTTTCAGCACTTTGAAGATATCATTTTATTGTCTTCTGGTTTTCATTATTATTTGTGAAGGCTTATGTCTTCTGGTTTTTATTATTACCTATTTACTTATTTATTTTTTGGTGACTTAAAGCAACACAAATTTATTATCTCATAATTTTCGTAGGTCAGGAGTTGAGGTACAGGTTAGCTAGGTCTCTGCTCAGGGTCTCCTAAAGGTGTCATCTGGGCTGTGTTCTCATCTGGAGCTCAGGGTGCCCTTCTGCTCATTTAGGCTTTTGGCAGAATAAAGTTCCTTATGGTTGTAGCTCTGAGGTCCTAGTTTTCTTGCTTGCTGGTGTTTATTTTGTAGATAGTTATTTTTGCTTTTGGAAGTGATATTTCCTTTTCTTTTCTTTCTTCTCCAAAAACCCCTTGCTTTTAAGGTTTTCTCCAAGTGTTTGGTTTTCAGCAGATTTATCAATGATGTGCATTGGAGTGATTTTCTTTGCATTTATCTCACTTTTGATTTATAACACTCCTTTGAATAGTAGCTTCATATCTTTACAACAATTTTGAAAGATTCTTGGCCATTGTCTTTTAAAATATTGTTGCTTCTCAATTCTGTTTCCTCTCTTTCTTGAACTCATTACTTATATGTGAAATTTTTCACCATGTCTCATTTGTTTCTTAATGCTTATTTTCTCTAGTTTTATTTCTTTTTCTGTGCTATAGACACACTAAGAGAAGAGGGAGAATTAATGAACTGGAAATTAGATGTAGGAAGAAAATATGCAGACTAATTTCTTCAGTTCACCCATTGAATTCTTAGGATGTTTTATTTTTCAGTTCTAAATTTCTATTCAGTTCCTTTTTTACATATAATTTCCAATTGTTGCCTAGTCTTTGACCCCAGTATATACATATCTTATCTGGGTTTTTGTTGTCTTTTTTTTCTCTAGATTTTTGGTTAAGAGCCTTTTTTGTATATCTGGTTATTTTTGCTTAAATGCTAGACATTGTGCATGAAGCATAATAGAGAGAATTTGAAACTTCTAAGCATGTTATCTTCCTTTACAGAATATCTGCTTAGCCATTGTCAGGTGCTAGGCTAGAGGCAGGTCATCTTAAATCAGTCAGAGATTGAGATGATTCAGAGTTGGACTTCAGTTTTTGTCTTAGAAGACTAGTCTATTTTTTTATTCACTCTCTCTTCTAAGATATAGGTCTTCTTAGTGCCAACAGAAAACTTAGTGCTTACTGTAGCTCCTTCTCTTTAGCAGGCTCTGCACTCCAAGTTTTATTCCCCTTCAGATTGCTCAAAGTTCTCCTTAGTCCCTTGTGACTATCAAAAGCTCCATTTAGCAATAACTTTTGCTTAGAATTTCTCAAGTTGAAGAACAGACCCCAGTAATGGCACTCACCTTTCTTATCTTCCCTTCTCTCTTGGATTATTTTGACCCTGCAGGTTCTCATTACCTTTTGATGCCTTCAAATATACATCATGTATATCCATATACAATCGATCCTTATTATTTACAGATTCCATATTTGTGAATTTGCCTACTTTTTATATTTACTTGTAATCCCAAAATCAAAACTCATGACTTTCATATTCATTCTTTTTTGTGCAGAGCAGCCAAAAATTTGAATCACCTGATATGCACATTCCCAGCTGAGATCAGACAAAGAGACACATTGCCTTCTTGTTTCAGTTCTCATACTGTAAACAAGTATCCTTTTCATGGTATGTTTAGTGCCATGTTTTGCATTTTTGTGCTTTTTTGTTGATGATGTTACTCTTTAAAATGGTCCACTAGTACAGTGCTGAAGGGCTGCCTCATGTTCCCAAGCACAAGAAGACTGTGATAAGCTTTATAGAGAAAATACGTGTGTTAGATAAGCTTTCTTCAGGCATGGGTTATAGTACTGTTAACCATGGATTCATTGTTCATAAATCAACAATGTATATTAAATAAGGCTTCTTTAAAAAGAAACATACACCAAAAAAGTTGTTTTGATCAGTTGTTAATAATGCTGTGACCAGAATCTAACCCTGTATTTCCACCAGAAATAGTGGTTCAGTTTTCACTAATTCACTGTTCAAAGCGACGTTCTAGAACATAACTACTGCATATAACAAAAATCAGCTATATATAGCTATATGTGTATGTACATATATATATATATGTATATATATATAAAGGTTTGTGTTTATAGATGTGTGTATGTATATACATATATGTGTGGAGTTTTTTTTTGTGGGGGCACACAGCTATCTTTTCTAGATGTTCTTAGTGAGAAGGTTTGTTCAAAACAATCTAGGCAGTCATTCCATTCTGTCTGTGCACTTTGTTTTGTTTTTTTTGATGGGATCAGGAGGGGTGATTTTGTAACTTTTTTCTTTATTTTGTGTTGATTTTTCTGACTCTGAGGTCAGCAAATTATAGCCTGCTGGTCAAATCTGACCCACCACCTGCTTTTGAATGGCTTGCAAACTAAGAGAAGTTTTTCATTGTTTTAATGCTTGAGAAACATCCAAATAAGAATATTTTGTAACATGTAAAAATTATATGAAATTCAAATTCCACTGTCCGTAAATAAAGTTTTCTTTAACACAGACACGTTCACTAGTTTATTGGTCAGGGCTGCTTATGTGTTTCACTGGCAGAACTGAATATTTGCCGTAGCAACTGTGTGGACTGCAAAACCTGAATAGAAAAAGTCTGCTGACCTCTGTTAAGTTATCTTTTTTTTTTCCAAATATTTTTATTGTGCAATCTTCACATACCATAGTATAGTCCATCCAGGACCCACATAAATCAGTGGCTCACAGTATCACCACATAATTGTGTATTAATCACCATGATCATTTTGAAAGCATTTGCATCACTCCAGAGAAAGAAATGAAAAGAAAAAAGAAAAAACTCATACGTCTTATACCTTTGACCACTAGTATTTCAATCTACCCATTTTTTTTCCCTTTGTCCCCCTATTATTTGTTCATTCTTTATCCATATTTTTTACTCATCTGTCCATACCGTAGATAAAAGGAGCATCAGACACAAGGTTTTCGCAATCACAGTCAATTGTAAAAGCTATTATCATTTTACGATCATCTTCAAGAAACAAGGCTAATGGAACACAGCTCTACAGTTTCAGGTACTTTCCTCTAGCCACTCCAGTACACAATAAACTAAAAAGGAATATATATATAATGCACAAGAATAACCTCCAGGTTAACTTCTCAACTCTGTTTGAAATCTATCAGTCACTGACACTTTATTTTGTCTCATTTCTCTCTTCCCTCTTTTGATCAAGGTTTTCTCAGTCTCTTGATGCTGGGTCCCGGCTTATCCCAGGATTTCTGTCCCACGTTGCCAGGAAATTTTATACCCCTGGGAATCATGTCCCACATTGTGGTGGAGTGGGCAATGAGTTCACTTGCTGTTTTAGCTTAGAGAGAGAGTCCACATCTGAGCAGCAAAAGTTTCTTTGGGAGTGACTCTTAGGCCTAATTTTAAGTAGACTTAGCCTGTCCTTTGTAGGGATAGCTTTCATAGGGGCGAACCCCAAGGTGAGAACTTGGCCTGTTGATTTGTTTGTCCCCACTGCTTGCAAGGATATCAAGAATTCTCCAGATGGAGAAGTTGAATATTTTCCCTTTTGTCTCCATTCCTCTAAGGAGACTTTTTTGCAAATACTTCTTTATTCACTGTCCAAATAACTCTGAGACTTATCGGGCATCACACTAACCTGGACAAACCAACAAAATCTCATACGCTGTTCAAGATTCCATGTACTTATGGTGTTCAACTAAACTGCCCATATGAGTTAAATTAGGAAATGTACTACCCAAAATACAAATTTTGTACCAAATAAACATCTCTCCCTTTAGTCTCACAGTAGTTGAAGTTTTAAAATATGGATGATATCATCCTTTACCCAGTCTTCTGAATACCTTAGTTCCATTAAGATCAGCCTCATTAATATCTTTCCTTGATGTCTGATCACTTTTTCAACTTCTAAACAGTTTCTATATATGGGGTTCTGCTGACTTTCGTTATCTTCAGAGCTCTAACTCTGTGTCTCAGGTGTCACATAAATACCCAAGGTTTCTGAGAAAGACCATGTTATATACAAATAGCTGAGTATCTGAGAATTTATAATTAACAGTTACACCTCCTGAATATATATGACTGCTGTAAGAGTTTACAATCTAGGACCCTTTACAATATACCCCAACCTGATATCCCATGCTCTCAATTTTAGTTCACCAAATTTTTATATTATAGTTAGTCCATATGATTAAGGTATGATTGTCGTTTTGTTCCTGGCGTTTCATTCACTATACAGCTCTTAAATTTCATTCATCTAGTTGCATGCCTTAGTTGCATTCCTTCTGCTTGTATTCCTTCTTACAGCTGCTCAGTAGTCCATTATATGTAAATACCATAGTTCCCCCTTCCATTCCTCAGTCATTGTACCCTTAGGCCACATCCATTCATTGTGGATCACAAACATTGCCACCAGAGACACCAGTGTGCAAATGTCCATTCAGGTCCCCACATTCAGCTCCTCCAGGTATATACTGAGCAGTGGGGTTTCAGGATCATAGTCTCTGCCAGTCATTTTAATACAGAATTCATAGTTCTTTGTTATCTGTCTCTTTCACTTGGTACCGTCACCACCCTAATGCAGTTTCTTACTATCCTTCATCTAGACCTTTGTAATAACTTCCTTACTCACCTTCATGTTTTCTCTCTATAGTTTGTTTCGCTACCACATCAGTCTTTTCATACTGATCACATTGTTTCCTTCCTCAGAAACCTTTGGTCAGTCCAACCTCTGACCTGGTTTTCAGGGCTTCCATGAGCTGGCACAAACCTTCCTTTATAGCTTTGAATCTTCTACATCCATGTATCTGTCAACCCAAAAGTTTCCCTCTCTCTCTCTCTCTCGTTTGCAGTCAATATATTCTGCCCCAGTGGTTAGCCCCTCATCTGACTTCTGTCGCCACAGACAGCCTCATGAGCCTTTTTTGATAAACCGTTAATTAAAATTTCTGTTTTTAGAGAATAAACAAGCAAGTATAAAATTAACATAAATAACCATATTGTGCCGTTCTCTACAGTGGAGATACCCATTTTATTCCCTACTACCTGTCCCTGTCCTTTCATCTGTGGATAGCCTAATCTTCCTAAATATGAATAGATACATGGTCTTTGCCTCAAGGTGCTCAGTGTGAGGACAGGGAGGAGGGGCTAATATGTAAACAATTAAAATAGAGTTGGGTAAGGGGCTCTGGAGTATTTGTAAAGCACTCCAGCAGCCTATTTTAGTTGTTACTTTCAAATGATATATCCTGGATCTCACAATGCAAAGCCGTAATTTTCTTAAAGCACGTTATCTTATATTTTTAACTTGTTTCCTTTCCTAGCTAATGTTTGCCTACTTTCCTAGGCCCATTCAATTTCTGCTCCTCATAACTCTCAGTTTTGTAGCTAGCTGTAGCCAAGTGTCCATATGTCCAATAGGAAGACATTAAAATTATACAGAATCTATTTTTTTAAGGAGTACCAACCTTATCTTTCCTATCAATTGTGGTCTCCCAGGGCAGGTACACATGTACATCTTGTGCCTATAGTGAATCTTTTGTGGTACAGTTCAGTATGATCTTGCTACTTCATAGATTCTTAGTAAAGTAATTGATTTTCTGATCAGAAAATAACTGTGGTATCTTTTAAATGATCCTATTCATGGCACTGTCTTTGGAAAACTGAGCTTCACCATAATATTCAATCCTAAATGGTAACTGGTCTGTTCTGAAAAGATTTAGTGGTTGAGTTAGAGATCTCTTAACTTATGGACATGTCATTGTATGAGTCCTTTATCTAGTGAATACTGCAGGAATCTGTTATAGACCTTCCCCGGCAGGGTTATGGCATATAAACATTTTAAGAATTTTAAATTATGTTTCCTAAAAAGTCAGTAGAAGTTTGTTTTCTTCAAAATGATGATTATTTGCCATTAGGTAGAGAGGAGCAGAAATGATTATTCCTCTTTCTGTTCTTTCATTATTGAAAGTAGTCAAGGTCATTCATAGACACTAGCAAGAGAACAGAAAATGAAAAGTGTCGTGCTGTCTTTCTGCTTAAATTAGATGCCTGAAAAATTTTACCTCCATCCAATATGAATGAAAGGTTTTGGGTGTCTTGAATTTTGAATCAATAAGGATTTCGTCTTTATTTTTCTGTGCATCCATAATTTCTATCAATAAATTTCTTTTCTGAAAAATTTCTCCTGAAAATATGTTAATACTCTTACTTTTCCTTTTCTCTTACTCTTACCCTTTCTAATTTTTATCCTAATTAAAATTGAGTTCTTGAAGAGATGTGGGTGTGAACTTGTAAAACCACAGCTTTTGTCAGATTTAGGCTGAACATATCATAAAATTGTTTTTATTAATTATGAGGTAAACATTGAGTTGAATCAGAATCACTTCAAAATAATAATTTTTTTTAAAGAAAGAAAATCTCTGGGGTTGAAACATAGGGATTAGTGGTTTTTGAAGCTCCCCATGTGATTTCAAGGTTGAACTACTCGGTAAATTCTTGTAACTAATAAAATAAATTCTCTACTCGTGTTAAGCTTAAATGGATTGGAGATGTACTTCTGGGAAAAGTTTAGCTCAGTCCTATAGAGTATTAATGAAGGCAAGATTTAGGGTTTGTATGGGTCAGCTGGCTTCGCTTGGCTCCCTGATGGAGGACTTCACTGCTGTAGTTACTGGCATCTTACAGATGTAGGCCGTTAAGTCCGAGCAGCAAGGTAGTAGAACATAAGTTACCAGCACAGTGCTTAATTTTTAAAATGAGGACACAGACTGGATGGAAACAGTTTGTACCAGATTGACTCTATGATCCACACTTTTTTTTTAATCATAATTTAAACAAAACTGTATTGGAGGTTAAGGATGTCCTGCCTTCTTCCCCATCACCATCTCCTTGCCTGTCTTCCCCAGGCTCATTCCACTTCATAGAGGACTGACCTTCTCTGCATTCTTGCTGTTCCAAAGCCCTATCATGCCCAGAGCTCTTTGCACTAGGTGTTTCCACTGCCTTTGAAGCTGTGTGCTGTTCCCAGACCCCCGTGAGACTGGCTTCATCATCATATTATTGACTTCTCGGTCCAGGTGTCACTTCCTTGGCGAGGCCTTACCTGACTACCCCTCTAAAGGAGTCCACACAATTATCCTCTTATAAGGATAACTGCCTTTTAGTTCTCATGACACTTTTTTTTTTTACTCTCTGAAATGGTCACATGAATTTATTTGTTTGCTTGTTTATTAAGCCTGTCTACAATAATAAAGATAAATATCAATTTATCTTTAGTACTTAGAACAGAAAGTGGATGTACGTGTTTGTCAGATGCCTGGTCTGTCTGTCACAAGGCAGCCTGATTTCCAGAGCCTCACATGCTGGACCCCACCCATCCCTCACTGAGATCATCTGCCACCCAGGAAGTCCAGACCCAAGGCTTTCCGTCTTTGCTAGTTAATGTATTTAACTGAGCAAATATTATAGTCAGCTCTCTGAAATCCTTGGCACAAGGCAGCATGTAAACGTTATATTCATGACTCTGCAGGATCATGTTAATATGGAGATTCATTCAAATGAACTCAGGTTTGTAATTCTCCATAGGTAATGTAACAGGCACACAGATAAGTTAATCTATAAGAAGGACAAAAGTGTTGTGGAATTCAAAGCACTCATTTGCCCTCACTATTAACCTTATTTCTCATCCTGGCACCTGTAGAAAATATTAATATTTACAAAGCCTTCCAGCCTATATGAGATTGCCTGAGGCCAGAGGTCATTGGCGTGTTACCCATTTGCGGCCCCCAGCAGCAGTACATTAGGGATTGTCAAGTCCTACTCTTGGCTTGATCAGGGCCTGGCTTTCCTGCAGATATTCTTTTCCGATCCGTTATATTTATTTTCCAGTGAGCTTGTTGCATATTTTAATTTTTGGTGTCCTCTTTCATTTCAGAATCTGATTTTCTTCCTTACCTAGTACACAGGAAAATATGAAGTTCAAATTGTTTTGCTGGGGTCTTTTTAGTTTGGAGAATAGACTCACAGACTTTATTTTTTCTTCTTTTTAAAGGACTCCCCAGCCTTCCGTTGCACCAACAGCGAAGTTACAGTACAGCCCAGTCCCTATCTGAGTTACCGGCTGCCCAAGGATTTTGTAGACCTCTCTACTGGTGAAGATGCCCACAAACTCATTGATTTTCTTAAACTGGTAAAGTCTGTGTATCTTTAATATGTGGGTCTTTGTTTCCAAATTGGGTTTTTAATATTTCACTTTATCATATAGTGCCTAGACTTTTATTTTATGTTTATGAATGAGAGGAACAGGATTACTGAGTCAGATCATTTTATAATGAAATTTGTAAAGACATTTTTCTGTGAACTGAAAGAATTAATTTATTGACTATAATGAATAGAAAATGTTTTTATGATGTGCATGCTTTTTGAATAATTTTCATAAAACTAGTTTTGAAGAAAGTATGTACTTTAGGGGTAAGAGAAGATTGAGTACTAGCAGTGATTACTCAGGGGGTGTGTGAATATTTGTATTTGTGTGTTTTTCTGTGTGGAAACATATGTATACATAGAAGAAAGAAAAAAATAGTCAAATACCTGAGAGCAATTTACCCAGGAACCAAACTGATAAATTAGTTTAGAGAATTAATTAAGGCATGTTTTTCCGGATAATATTCAACCACATCTTCCACCAAGGCCTCTAGACAGTTACACTTGCTGGCAGAGAAAGTGATCTTGGCTGAGCATATAACACAGTTAGAGTATGCTGCGTTAATGTGCTCTTGGTTTCCTTTGACAGAAAAGAAATCAGCAAGAGGATGACTGATTGGGGTGCCAGGTCAAGAGTGAGCTACGAGGAGGACATCAGCACATTGGGGATGCTGTCTGCCTACCACAGCTTCCTGTCAACCATGGCTGGAAGTTTGGGGCGGGCAACATGGAAATCAGTAGCTTTTTCTAGTCATATATATTCAGTGGGAAGAAAATGGAGAGACTTTGCTACTTGTAAAAAATAACATAATAAATAGATCTTAAGCCTAGGAAATTATATTGGTCTGGTGATAAAATATTTTGCATGAAATTCTTGCTTTTTTTGGCTCAGTCTCTTCAGCTATGTCTGTTTCTTGTGCTAATATTTTTGTACCTGTCAGATATATGGTCAAATTTATATTTGTAATACAGAAATGAATTCTTTCTTAATAATGATTTTTCTGTTTTAAAAAAATAGAACCCTACATTATTCTAGAAAGTATTTTTCCT